>PNEQ01033088.1:0-21798 GCA_003012365.1 Medauroidea extradentata
TGAGCGAATTACCGTGAAGCGAACACATGTTTGCTAACCCGCCTTCGCTGGAAACTAACGTGACGGGAACGAAAAAATACTGCGCGGCACTGAGCCATATCTAAATTTAGATGCTCGGATCATCTACTACACTCCTTCAAGTTATCAACAGCCCTCAAAGTCCCTATTACTTAAGAAAAAAAGCTAAAGTTAACACACGAATCCTAACAAAAAAAGGAAATGAAAACAAAAAGGACAAAACAACAAAAACGCTTCGTGACAATATTAATAATGTAACAGATACTGAGAATATTGTGGCTGATTGCCTCTCGTGTATGTGCCAGAACCAGATAGACATGGGTGGTGACAACAGTGATATCTTTGGATCAGAATCAATAGATACAGTTCAGGTGTTCAAGGACATCTGTAGGGTAATCACTGTGAACTTAATTTACTTCATGCTTTTCCTAAAGGTTTTGTTAAGTTCCCAGAACACCAAGGTAAAGATGATTTCTGCCTTAGGACGAAACCTAGAGAATATGCAAGGTACATCGAATTATGCTTTGAATTAGGGTTCATATTGGAGAATGGACAAAAAGGTTTAGTTTATAGACTTTTGGTACCAGTGGAGTTGACACATATAGTCTTTGGTTATTACCATAATTCATATTTCGGTGGTCATGTGGGACAAGATAAAACTGTTTACCATATTTTGGAAATCTTTACTTGGCCAGGATTAACTATTGATGTGAAAGAGTGTATTAGGTTGTGTGATGCTTGTCACTGGCAAAATCCTGTAATTCTAGGGTTGATGGTAAGTATTCTGTTAAACCTGCTACCTTTCCATGGGAGCATCTATATCTTGACATTGTGGAACCCTTTTTATAGGAGTGTTTCTGGCCAATTATATTTATTGGTAGCTGTTGTTGGGTTTTCGAAATTTGTTTTCATCTATCCCTTAAAGAGCACCAAGGCTGCAGAAATTTGTAAGGTTTTAAGTCGCTACATATTTCCTTCACTACGCTCACCAGTTTCCATTGTAACCGATAATGGCTGTTACTTTTTGTCCTTAAGAGTTGAAGGAATTTATGCTCCAATGGGGAATGAAATTGATTTAGACCTCTCTGTGTCATCCTCAATCTAATTTAGTTGAGAGATTTTACTGAAATCTTAAAATTTCTTTGAGAAACTTTCACGAAATGTCTCACCAGAAATGGTAAGAGATCAACCCATTATTGAATCTGTGTTTCAGTAGTATCACTTATGCCTCCATTCGGTACAGTCGAGCTGCATTATTTTTTGGTAGAAGATTTTAGCACCCATTATTGAACACCTGGACGCTTCAAAGCCTTGAAATGGAGACTATGAATCCAAAAAATCTTAGACAATTGTGGGAAGACGCGACTGAAAACTTGAAATCATACCATTCTAAGCTGGATAACAGATTTAATGCTAATAGGGTTCCTGATAGTATTTCTGTAGATGATTTTGTTTTAGAAGCTAACCATTTTTTTAATAGTAAAGTGGACTAAACTGACCCTTAAGTTGCTTGGTCCATGTATGGTAATCAAGTTAGTGACTCCAGTCACGCTTTTGGTCCAAGATCCACAGTCTCCAACAAAAGTTTTCAAGACGCTTTTTGATAATGTAAAAAGGTATTCTTGTTCTGTTTGACAATGGCCACCTCACTGTCGCTAAGTAGCGACATTAGATGAGTACGGATTTTAATATTTTGTTTATGTATTTGTTGACTTCTAAAAGAAGGAAGAGAGGGAGAGAGAAAGGGAGGAGATATGAATCTGTTTTTTGACTGGTGATTGAGAGCTTTGCTAGTTCTGCATCTCTCGTCCACACCGTCTCCTTGGTTCCTGGGTTCTTCATCTACTGCAAAACTTCTGGATCTCTGGATCATCGCTCTGTCTGGACCATTTAATTTAGCTAATTGGATGCCGCCAACTGGACCCTTATTGAAGACTTTTGATGGGAGCGGTCATCCCATCCGCTGCTTCCGCTACTAATCTTCTTAAGATGCATCCTGGACTGAGCTGTTCGGTTACTGTAATAACCCTTCAGAAGGGAAGGATAAGATGGGTGTCTCAACAAAAATCAGTCTACTGACTGACAATACTGCCTGCCTTAATTTTCGCAATTTGTGAAAGTACAATTTTTCCCCATATCCCAAATCGTTATGCGATTTACTCTTGAGGGGAATTTGTAGGCTTGGAATTATCCTACCTTGCTGTTTTATAGCATAGTTGCGGCATCTGCAAAGTACCTCCTGGCACGAAGAATGGCATTCAGACTGGCACGGCGGCTTCGAATTCAACCTTGTTCCTACTTCAAGACTCTCGAGCGGCAAATGACGCAGGGCATGATCGTCGCTGGACACGCCACCTGCGCTATGGATTGATTGGCTGTTAATGACGTCGGTGCTGCCGGCGTCCATTGGCCTGGTGTTGGCGCCAGCAATCTTTGCGTCGATGTTTGCCGAAGACAGCCAAAGCCAGGAACTGTTAATTTTCCGGCCAGAGCTGTTGATTGGTGAGCCTCCTTGATGTCATTCGGGCCGAAGCGACGCTCTCCAGTACTGCTAACTGTGACCGAAGTTCACTGTGTCACCACACCTCCGTTATGTTACGACCAGCTCCAAGAACATTCTAGACGGTTCGTCAGTAGACAAGAGAACTCAGGATATGGGGGGGAGGGGCATATCAAGTATAAGTACTGGTGTTACGCACGAAAAAAAGCAGATATACCTGGGAGTTAGGGATGATTTAAGTTAAGTATTTGTACATGGTTTTGGACAGTTACTATGCCCGAGTGATGTTAGGTTGCATACCTAAATATTGGGGGGGGGGGGTTATAGTAGTTTGTGTATGTGTTAAATTAAGGTTGTTCAACTGATGTTACGATTGCCATAAGCTGTGGTGGTTCGTATCAAGTTTCAAGTTTATGTCATGTAGTTCGGCTTTTATAAGTCTTAGAAGTATGTCTTATATATTTAAAATAAAGGTTTGCTTTTTGCCTTGGTGGCGATAGCCGTACCTGAATATTCTAGTTGTATAACATTTTTGTAATTATTTTTATTTGCTATTTGCTATTCAAAATCTAAATGTTTTTCTGAGGTGATAATTATTTATTATACTATTGTATTGAGACTTAAGCGCTTAATATGAAAATTGATTGCCTGACAAAATAAACGTACAAAATTTAATTACTATTTTGGAATTCGTTCAAGCACTCTCTTTCCCACCTTGTGTCTGCAATAACAATATTATTTTTCTTATTTGTTATGTTCATCCTGTATGTATACAGGATATCAATTCATCCTGTGTTATTTTTTCCACACATGCTGTCGTATTTTCACAGTTTGACATAACTGATCATGGTTCACATATAGAGCTTGGAGATTTGACTTGACTTTCGAATTCGCTTTTCGTTCACTTAATATTAATATTTTCAAAATGGTTATAATTTTTAATATATTTAGAATAATTTGGCATACGTGAAGAAACATTTTATTCGAATTTTATCAACCCTACACGCATACTACTTAGGATTCTGGCTCGTCTTCTGTGTATTTCGTTAATGACGTGTGCATATCTTTACAATTGCGGTTATTTTTATGTTTTAGCATAGTATAACATATTTGTGGAAATTATTTTCCGATGTTCGCTAATCTCGGTACGCATATTCTACACAGGTTGTTTACTAGAGCTTTGTGTGTTTCGTTCATGTTTTGGTAACATTTTGAAAACTGCGGCCATTTTTTATCTTTATGATAGATAGACATGTCAGAATATTTGTTCCCTATTTTATCAAACTGAGTTTCGTAATACGTGGGACTCGGGTCATTAAAAACAAAAATACCCACCTCATATATGACAACATTTATAAAAGAAATTTACGGGAGATCTATACCAAATTATGAATGTTGACATGAAATTAAATTAGTATTCACTTCTAGTATTCACACACAGAAAATAAACACTGTGCGTATTATGTCCCAAGTCAACCCACATGTCCAGGTTCACTTCATCTTACAGACACGTAAGCCTATTTATCTATTGTTTATTCCATTTATCGTGTGTTTTAATTAAAATTATTTAATATTCCTAGATGCACATTGACGATTTTAACTTTCAGGGTTAATTTGCACCCACTGACCAAAGTAGGATTATCAGTTTTGCTGGTAACTTCTTATTAAATTTAGAGGCGATTTGAGGTAATTACAGCCATTAGAAAACCTTACAATTGAAACTTCCGCAAAAACAATTTGTCACAACATGTCTGTACACCAACCGGCATTTGGCTGTTCTGAAGCAATATTTTTTGTTCGGATACACGGATTATTTATTTAAGGCCACGATCTCTCATTTATTTCAAACTATTGCAAATAACTCAAATATTGTTTAACCAAATGCTTTGAAAAATCTAAGACTGTGTACAGTCATACGATACACAATTTTGCCAGAGGTTTTTTTCTTTAATAATGTACGCTTTGCTAGCAAAAAATAATATTTTGCTTCATTTTTCCTTATTTTGACAACAAAATATGTGCTATTTCAGGGGCAAATATCTAAAAATCAATTTGGTGTATTGCAACAGAAAAACTCAGATGCAAACGATGATATATAAGTGCTAAAACTGCCACAATAACTTTTATATATGTATTAATTTGCTTTCAAAAAATTATTTTCGAAACCACTGAAAAACTAAGGAGCAAGGCCTTAAATTGTGTTTTGTGTCAATGTGTACGGCATATATATTTATTGTACTCGCAAGCCACGCTAGAAGTCTGAGATCTTGTATAAAACTAACGAATAAATGGTTTAGAATAGTACGAGTCATTAATGTTTGTGAGACACATAAATGGTCGCGGCAAAAACAATTTTAAGTGAACAAAAACTTGGTGATTAAATTACTAAATGTATAGTTCTGTACCTGTAACCATTTACTACACATTATTTATATATAGCGTCATAATACACAACATACTAAGCAAACATTTGCGAAAGTTGCTCTGAAAGCACTGGGCTGCAGCATACAAAAACATTAAAACCTATATACAGAAATTTAAACACGTGTAAACAAATAAGTACATAATATTAAAAATAAGCAGCAGTTTTATATATCCCAAAGTTCAAACTAATATTTCTGACAACTTTATGTTACATACCAACCATAGGAAAGTAGTAATGAAGACTGTTCTAATATAAGGGCGCTATAAGATATTTTTCACGACCGCAGTGAACGCAAGCCGTAAACAATCGAGGAGCCACCACAAACATGTAAACAGCCGTTACCTTTTGAGAAAATTTGTTCTTTTACCTTGTCTTTGTGTTGACGTTTATTGTAGTCCAGCCTGCTTTCATGTAAGCATCAGCAACACGCAGTGCTGGTGTACACTTCAGTGATCATATGACCCCTGAGTATTAAGACTCGGTACAGGCTGATGACGTCGAACCTGTTTCAGATCAACTCCATGGCGATATCAGTTTCCAAATCTGTTATACGTGATCTATATATAAACGAAACACTTTTAACCAAAATTTATTTGTATTATATTCACATATTATTTCGACTTACTTTTGTGTGGATTCATTAATAATTAATTTTAAATTTCACGCAAGTTTTTTTTGTAGAGATAGTCAACGAAGTATGGAGTTTCTCGGACATAGTTCAGTGCCTTGCTACACTCTCAGATGGCACTTAATGTGGTTCAGTAATTCATGTACTTACCTCTGTACAACATTATAACACCCACACATCGTTGTTTTCTCAAAATATTGATTTAGTTGTAAATGTGTAGTCAAGCGCCTGTCAACAGTCAACCTTATACAATTAATACCCGTGTACTGTCCGCTCGGCAGCTCTGAGTCTCTGCCGGGTATGCGTTTATCGTCCGTTAAGATATAAATAATACAACGATTCCGATAGAATGTCGACGCAAATACTAGCCGTAGAAACTTCGTAGGTTAGGATGTGTTTTCTACTGTGTTACTGTAACGTAAGTGACGTTTAGGTCGAAATATACATACACGCCATGGACTCGGATCTGGCGCGCGGACTTAAGGTTGCATACCCTGCAGGCATCTCTACTTTCCAGTTGCCACTGCGAAGAACTGCTCACACAGAGCAGACTTACAGGTGTTTAAAATCCAATGTACGGTTCCAAGGTCGTAAATACAATTTGACTAAACCTTGGTTAAAATAAGCGTACTTCAATTTGCTGTCATCTATCTGCCATATCGTGCAGTCCTGTACTATTTTACATAACTTAAAATATTACGCACATTTCAGTGTGTGCAAACTGTGAAACTACATAATATTAATCTATAAAAACATTGGTTCTCCGAGGCCGAATCGAGATATTAACGGCAACGTGTGTTGTAATCAAATGTGCGTCCGTGCAAAGGCCACTATGGTAGCGGCAACAACAGACTTGCAACTCTTAGTTTTCGATTACATGCTGGCAAAATAAGATTAAGTTAATGCCATTTTAAAATAAGTTGAATGTAACCCCATAAAATTAGTGGAATTCGCGAT
Organism: Medauroidea extradentata; assembly: GCA_003012365.1. Lineage (NCBI taxonomy): Eukaryota > Metazoa > Arthropoda > Insecta > Phasmatodea > Phasmatidae > Medauroidea > Medauroidea extradentata. The sequence continues at coordinate 6,529 of PNEQ01033088.1, forward strand.
GTCAATTTGTGGAAGTTGCAGACAAAAAGGACGAGATTTTAGCAAACTATTTTGCTTTGTGTGTGGTCCCACCCAAGGCCGAGAAACGGAAAATTATGGAGTTAAAAAATGCATTTGCAAATTTTGAATGCATTTTTAGGCAGCTTAGGATAGCTCATAACAGATGCACGATTAGAGCATCTCAAGTAGTACTACCCTAGCAGACACATCGGCTCGTGCAGCGTTGCCACCACTACCACCTGCATTATCAGGCAATAGGGCAGAACGGGCTTCTTTTGGAGAGCTTTTTCAGTCCATTGTGCATTGAGACCCATGTCTCAAGAATGTGCAAAGTTCCATTACCTCATCTGTTGCCTGAAATATGAGCTCTGAGAACTTGTAAGTAACCTACCACTCAAAAATGAAAATTATGAAATCTTTTGGTCGTTATTGGAAATATAGTACAAAAATTTGAGAGTTATTGACACTATTCACATTCATAAAATTCTTCAATTACCAGCTGTGAGTAGTAACTCCATAGAGTCGTCACGTTTTGTTAGTACAGTACATAAAATGTAAATGAATTACAGGCTGATAATTTCCTAGTCTCCGAGTGGAGGTCCCTTCTGTTAAATATTCTGCATGGGAACCTTAATGTAGCACTATGCCACGCTTTTGAAATGTCGATAAATCCAGATCTCCCTACATGTGATCTTAAGTTTCTCGAGCAGCACGTAGCAAGTGAAAATGTGTAGCTAGTTAACTCTCGGGGAACATCAATTACTAGGCCTATGAACAATGTAAATCGTACACACAAGCTACCATTTTTCAATGTAAAATCAAGTGTGCAGTCAATCTAATAACAACATTAGTAGTAGTTGAGGGTGTAAACTGTATAATATGGAAAGAGAACCATGTCCTTCATAAATGAGAACAGTTTTTATCACAGCTATGTTATGACTTAGTAAAGTTTGTAAAAAGTTAGTTTTTGTGTTATAATCGCCTTAAACCGAACCATAATGCTCAGAGGTGTATGCCAAAATTTTCTTGTAGGAAATGTCACATAGCATGCCATTCACTGATCGATTTTCCTGATCAGCAACGGGCTGACCAAGGCTCAGAAACTACTTCACCTCCATGACACATCTGTTAAGATGATAGCATTGCACTTACTTAGTGAGACACACATTAAACAACTCAGTGTATCATTGTCAGCTGCACTTGCTCATGTAAGATCTCACTGTGGACAGTTCCAGGTTGTGACAGCCCTTCTGGATGGTATATTACAAACTTGATTTGAAACAGATTTGTGTACAACAATTAGGTCATTAGCACTACCACGAGAGTATAGAAATAGCTGGTGTTGGGCAGACTTATGGGTCTAGCTCAAAGGGCATTACACACAATTTCCTGTGGATTCAAATCACATTCATTTTGAGACTAAAGCAACCATTTCAAACGAAATAACTCATTCCATACCATGTTCGAAAATTCCATCAAATTCAGTGAGACATATTTAGGATTTCAAGTTGGCATATCCTACCTTTGACACTCCTGGACGAGTTGTCATGATCTTGTCAGCAGACATTACTAGTGAAGTAATGACCGGGACTAAAATGTCATGCGAGCCCAGTGCTTTTGGCTGAATAGTTACTGGCAAGGCCAACTGTAAACTACCCTGACTTCACCAGTGTCAACGTTCATTAGATTAGATAATCTGGATGTAAAGATGCAAAGATTTTGGGAATGCGAAAAAGTTACATCATCTGGTGTGATGTCAGCAGATGATAGACGATGTGAAGAGCACTTCCTTGCAACACAGTCATGCAATGTAAAAGGAAGAAACGTGCTTCAACTTCCTTTCCAGCAAGAAAAACAACATATTGGTGATTCACTACCATAAGCAATGCTCAGATTGGAGCACCTGGAGAAACAGGTGGGAAGGTAAGACTGCTGGCTTGTTTTTAAAGGAACATGAAGACTTATGCCATATGTTACCTGTGTACAACAGCTGTCTGTCTTGCCACATGTGATTAAACCAGGCCCATAAAAAACTATGAAAAAAATAGTGTGATTACTAACCATGCAGTGCTCAAAAAAGCCAGTTTCGCCAACAAGCTGCAGGTGGTCTTCTATGGGTCTTGACGAAATTCAACGAATGTTCCATAAAATGAGTCGTTGTATGCTGGTCCAGTAGTAGGGAATAGGGGATTCGTTTTGGTGGCGCGTGGCGCCGGAGCCTCGGCTGCCATCTTGGATTTTCCCTCAAAAATTCCTTTTTTCCCTCAAAATTTTCCTTTTTACCTCAAAATCTGTTCATTTTGACTCAAAATTACCCTTTTTCCCTTAAAATTTTCCAAATTTCCCTCCAACCACCGAGTCATTGACCCAAAATCGACATTGACCCTCTGGCTGCTTAAAGCGGCAAACTGACTCAATTTCACGAGTCAGCTCGAGGCTGTCACAGGGAGCCCCAATTTTGTCGACGCGGCCATCTTGTCTTCTGGAAGGTCATTCTCTATCATCCCTTCTGGGAATTGGTCTAGAACATTCGTTAGGCCATTGCAGTCGCCATCTTGTATTCTAGATTTAAATGACTAGAATATTCTTATTATTTTCATATATCATTCTAATGGTGGTCGTCATCTTGTCTAACATATATTCGTATTACTTTTTCATGCTCTATTATTCTGGGGACGATCGCCATCTTGTCTTCTGGAAGGTTATGCTCTATCATTCCTTCTGGGAATTGGTCTAGACATTCGTTAGACCATGGCAGACGCCATCTTGTATTCTAGATTTAAATTACTAGAATATTCTTATTATTTTGATATATCATTCTAATGGTGGTCGCCATTTTGTCTAGAATATTACTTTTTCATGCTCTATCATTCTGGGACAGCCACCATCTTGTCTTCTGAAAGGTCATGCTCTATCATTCCTTCTAGTAATTTGTCTAGAATATTCGTTAGGCCATGGTGGTCACCATCTTGTCTTCTAGATTGTCAGGCTCTCTCATTCTTCAGGGAATTCAATTACTAGAATATTCTTATTATTTTTTTGCTGTATAGTTATTATTGTGGTCGCCATCTTGCCTAGTCTATTACTCTTCAAGGATTTGACTAGAATATTCGCATTACTTTTTAATGCTCTATCATTCTGGGTAGCCAGTCGCCATCTTGTCTTCTAGATGGTCATACTGTATCATTCCTTCTGGGAATTGGTCTAGAAAATTCGTTAGGCCATGGAAGTCGCCATCTTGTCTTCCAGATAGTCGTGTTCTTTCATTCATTGATTAGAACATTCGTATTATTTTATCATGCTATATCATTCCGGAGCAGTCGCCATTTTGCCTTCTGAAAGGTATTGCTCTATCATTCCTTCGGGTTTAGACTAGAAAATTCTTTATGTATTTTTATGTATAAACATTATAATAGCCATCTCACCTTCTAGATGGTTATACTCTCCCAATCATTGGGGATTTAACTGAGTAGAATATTCGAATTATTTTCTCATGATCTATCATTCTGGGTGCAGTCGCCATATTGCCTTCTAGAAGGCTCTCCAATTCTTCAGAAATTTATTTGACAAGAATATTCATATTATTTGTATGCACTGTCATTGTTACGGTAGTTGGCATCTTGTCTAGACCATGCTAGATCATTCTTCAGGGATATAACTGAATAGAATATTCGTATTATTTTCTAATGCTCTATCGTTCCTTTGCAGTCGTCACCTTGTCTTCTTAAAAACCATGCTGTTTTATTCCTTCAGGTAATGACTAGAAACTTCCTTACATATATTATGAGCATACTTATGATAGTCGAAATCATTCCTACTAGGAGGTAATGCTGTCTCGTTCCTTTAGTGTTTTCAACTGACTAGAATAATTACTTCATTTTCTATAAGTTTTTATAATAATTACCATTTTTTCATTCTAGAAGGTCATGTTCTATCATTTATTTGGATATTAAATTGTTCAGAATATGCATGTTTCTCTTGCTCTATCATATTCGAGCAGGAAGAAGGTTTTTTTTGTCTAGATTGTCATTATTCTGTAATTCTTGCAAGGTATAAATTGTCTATAATAAGCCTTTAAAAGGAATGTCCGCTGGGTTTTTTTATTCTATTAATCATACGGAGGATTAAATAGGATATATCTCTCCCCATTGTATTTTATTTCGTTACAGTGCTACTTTGAATTGGTTAGAATGGCGTCTTCTACATGCTTAACATAATCGCGGAGACAGTGTCTCACCAAGGTTACAGAATTACACTCTATGTCTCTCCCTCTACCTGATGACGGGAACAGATTCCAGTTCCCGAAATGTCGTAACACTGTCTGTCTGGAAAACTATAGTGTTTTGTTTCGTCTCTTCTTTGTGTCGTTTGTCTTGTCTGTATATGTCCGATATTTGTTGCATTTTGTCTCGTCTACTTGTTGTGTTTTTTTTTTTTTTTTTTTTTTTTTTTTTTTTTTTTTTTTTTTTTTTTTTTTTTTTTTTTTTTTTTTTTTTTTTTTTTTTTTTTTTTTTTTTTTTTTTGTTATTTTTCTGTTCGTGTCTGATATATCCTGTGTTTGTTATTTCGTCTCATCGTTGTGTCGCATGTTATTTGGTTTTTATTTTATTTGTTATTTTCTTTTATTATCTGTTTGTTCCTTGTTTGTATTTGATCCGATTCCATCTTGGAATTTCATGTTGTGTTTGTCTTACTGACTAAGCATACTCTGCTTATTTTATGGTTTTTTTTTTTTAATTGTTTAGTTTTTCTTTGACAGTCGTTCAATTTTGCAATGGAATACTTCCAAGAAACTGAATCTAGTCATGAACTCCCATTGCACAGTTCTTTTAAAAAAACGCAAGTTTTTTTGTTGTTCTACACAGAGATGTATCACTTGGAAAGGCATTTCCACCCATGCTTACAGGTATACACAAAAGTAGTCATATGGATTAAAACAATTTAGGCAGACTATATTCACATAATTTATGACTTCTTTAGAACTCTGTATTGTTGCACATTTCGATCTTTTAAGAAATTCAGTTTCGCTCAAAACAGCTACACGTCTTTGGAGATTTTTCCCTCATTATATTGTCCAAAGATGTGTTAGAAATTAATGTGTTTTACCATTTCACTCTTTCCGGCACACAAAACGGAAAAATCAAAGCCACACATGAGCAAAATGCAGATTGTTTACTTTTTCTCGATGATAAAATGCTCGGAAATGTATCCCTGAATGGCTTTTCGTACACCGCAAGACAATTCACTTTATTCAGCACCATCGTTATTACATTGCAATTTATTTTAGTTAATCTACATAAAGTGTATTAAATACTCACATCGCAAACCAGTTTCACAAAATACAACCAGTAGAACAAATTCGCGACTGTGCCGCAGTAAAAACACGTAAATGCAGACAAACACAATGTTGACAACGCCATCTACACTGTTAAAAATTTCCGTAATTTCAATGAAAATTTACAGAAAAGTACCGAAATTTTACAGAAGTGGCTCCCGTAATTTTTGTTTAGGAAAATTTGTCCATATTGCCATAACTTTCCGTAAGTTCATTGAAATATTCGACAATTTTAAAGCATATTTTACTGTGTTTCTTGAAAGAAAGTGAAATTAATAATCACTACGAATCCTGGAGTTAATGTGCATGCACAATGATGCTAAACGAAAAGAAGACAAAACAAGCTAAAGTAATATAAGTGTAGTGCTGCTTCCTGGTTATACACTTTGCCGCGAAGAGAAGAGCAATACAAACAAGGACTCGTATCGCGCATGGACAAAGGGCCGAACAGTCCAGTAAGTGACTGAAGTGTTCCGAGTAGTGACAGCATGGACATTTTGGAACAACTGGGAGCAAAACCAGCATAAGGTGCATTTGAATAGCATTAGTCCCCCCTCCTCCGGGTGCTGCTATTGGCCTACAGAGCCATTAGGGGGCATGTCCTTGGCTGGGATTGGTTGTTGGGGTCTTTCGGTACGAATAGTACCTAAGTGGAATGAGGTCTGTGATTGGCTAAGGGCTTAAGCCTCGCCCTAGGAGGGGAAGTGAGAGGAATGGACCCTTTCTGTACAAGTATTGCCTAAACACCATGACAGGGAAGTGGATGTCTGCCCCCTCTCCCGCACCCTATGCTTGTACTAACCTATCTCTACCCTTATAGCATACCCCCTCCCTGCCATAGCCCCCTCTCCTTATGATATACCACTGTCCTGTCTAGAAGCATACTTCTGTAGCCTCTTCTGCCCCATCCCTTTCCTTATGACATACCTACCCCACTCAATGGCCACGTGCATCTTATATTCTCCTCGCTTCATCCCAGTTGAAAAAAATCTGTTCTCTGCATTTCGTGCTAGCAAGTATGTACCTTTAAAGTTATTTATTTATATAGAATAAAGCCCTTTTCTCATAATGTAACTAACGAAGTTCTCTAAAATCAGGATGTCAAGTACAAAAGTTGTCTCTTATAAAGTTGATATCTTACCACTGCATGAAATCACTTGTTTATAAATTGTCACTGTGGTACAATGGTTAGAGCTTCTATCTGGCAATTATAAGGTATTGGGTTCGAATCCCAGCAAGTTCGAAAAATTTTCCAGGTTACTAAATAATGTGTCAGAATCTCGAGAAAACGTAGTAAATAAGAATATATCTTATTTCTTTGAAGTTGAGTGTTAATAACTTAAATAAATTTAATTTTTTGCAGAAAAAAATTGTCCTAATTTTACAGAGGGTTCCGTTATCAAAAAAACTGAGTGTCCGATACTTAAAGAAGATTTCTGAATAATTTTTTGCATGCATTTTTCTGTAATTTCACGGAAATTTTTTCTAACATTGTATGGTAACAAATCAAATATTTCTTTAATTCGCCAACAAGCACCAATGACGAGAGCGTCCAAAAAAACCACTCCTGAAATAATTGCACAGATTATTGTAACCACCGTGTGACGTGCAAAATGATTACACTTACCATGTATCAGCAGCAATTGCAATTAATCAGTATAATTTCTGAATATCAAAACAAACAGGTCATGCGATAATTCATTCTCCTCTGCATCATGTTATGAAGCCGATGGAACTATAATGAGAAAGCAAAAGTCAATGTCACTTTTTATATGCAAATAAAACCAAAATGTGTATGTTTTGTCTCTCTGGTGGGAACCTGCAGGACAAGTGGTGGGGGTTTTGGCACCAAACAGGAGCAACGCGGGGGAGTTGAACGGCAGATGGGGACGTCGGGAGACGTGTGAGGACGACGGACAGGGGTGTTACCGCCGGGCGTCGATTCAGGCGTCAAGACGCATTAGGGTGCTGTAGAGTCACGAACGGCGAGAGACCTGGGGTGTCAGCGCCAAGGCCGACTCACGAGTCGCGAGATTGACAAGTCGTGTGGGCGGAATTTAAACCGGGTCGATTAATCTACACCAGGAGAGGACAGTGACGACTTGCTATCCGCCAAAAATAGGACTGACAGACTTTTATTTACTCTTGCAACTACATCTCCAGTAGCAATTAGTAATACACATAAAAGGATTATAACACAGAGGGGTGTCGCAACTTGGCGCACCAACTAAGGGCCTAAAGAACCGCACGCTTTAGATAGTCTCTTGTTAGAGCCGTAAGCGACGTAGGATGATAACGGACTTTCCAAACTGTGACTGTGACGAGATACCGTCCCGACCGAGACTCGCCCTGAGCTGTTGTGTATGCGCCGGAACCTGAATACTGCCAGAACGAGAGTCGACCGAGGACTGAACGAACAGACGACGTCCCTGGACGAGCGACACCGCGGAGAAGTGACATCAGCTGCCAGAGACGACGGCGGAGACAGCAGCGACGGAGAGATGCTGAGTGTATCGCTTTGCCAACGAACAGCGACCTCCTGCTTCCAGAGTTCGGCGGCGCGACGGTCTACGACTCACTGACAGCAACACGTCAACACATGCATATTGGTGAGCTAAGAACTTCTATATTCTCTCAACTTTACAGAGCCTTTGACGAGTTCATCGGGACCTACGACTGCAGTTTGGTGTGTGTAAGTGTAACCTATTCAGCACGTGCGACGTATACTTCATCTTCTACGGGTCAGGTGGTCTGTAGTAATAATATTTATTGTATGTATTTATGTGCATGTTATGTATTAAGGGTCGCCTGACGGCATTCTTATAATCGGGACTGGTCGGACTGCCGTGTACCGATGGATACAGAGGATAGCTGGTCAGCCGAGGATAATGTCTCTTTAAGAAGTCTCTGTAGGGGCAAGAGTTCAGGGTCACCAGGCAGCGATTTGGTTAGTAGCGTGGAAAATGGAGAGACGAGACAGGCAAGTCAGAGTAACGACAACAGTTTGCAGGCAGTACGGGGTAGTCCGCAAAGAGAGTACAATACTCAAAAGTTTTATGTTACAAATGCAGGCACTTTTCGAGCAGTAAGCCGAACAAACAAGGTAGCAGTTGGGAGAAATTAGAGACACAATGAGAGGATACATAGGACAGGTAGACGAGAAATTGCAGGCAGTTGAAGGTCACCTCGAGAGGCGCGGAGAAGAGCGGCATGAGGCATTAACGACGGAAATAAGCCGGGTTGATGGTAAAATTGACAACTATGTACCCGTCTGTATAGAAAACGACCCGGTATTACGCGAGCAGGTAGAGGAACAGAACACAAGGGTTGTGTCACAAATAAATGCAGCTGCAACACAGTTAGGTCACACTCAACAGGAGGCTAAGAAAATGTCTGCAGAATTAAATGCATTAGAGAATCGCGTTACAGAGCTGGAAAATTGGCAGGCTTGCAACTTCATACGAAATATGACAGACATCGGGCGCGCTCAAAAGGCGTTTAGCCCTAACATTGACAGGATGATACCGGCTTTTTCAGGCAAAACAACCCATGCACATCCAGTCAGATTCATAAGGCGCATAGATAAATACTTGAGTAATGTGTGTGTACCTGTCGCGCTGAATGTAGAACTTTTTTTATCCAGGCTGATAGATTCAGCTGAGGTATGGGGACATAGGATGTCAGAGAAATGGGATACATATCAGCAATTTTGGGAGGCATTTATGAAACTGTACTGGAACACTTTTGAACAGGACAAGTTGTTTCAGCGTATATTCTAAGGCCGTTACCAGCCTGAAGGGGGAGTTAGTATTGCCGATTATTTACGAGAGTTAGTAGAAGAATGCGAATTCCTAGACACACCATTTTCTGGAGAACGTCTGTTATATTATCATATACAGCACTTGCCACGATATTTATGTGATGCAGCCATAACAGCGGGAATTAACGACTGCGAAGCGCTTGTGTGTCTGTTTGAGTATCACTCAGTAGGTCGTACACACTATATGGCAAGGGTACAAGAGAAGGAGAGTATTGACTCTAGAGTGAAAGATAAACTGTGGAGGCACGGGACACACAGGGACAGAATGTCAGCTGGTCTGACTTGTCACGAATTCGACGCGCCCCAGCGCCGGGAAGGGGAGAAAAGAGTGTTTCGTCCCACAGCGCCCCCCGAGCACAATGAGCGCATTCACGTAGTCCAAGTACATAGGGCTGACTCGAACCAGGGAAACTTTCAGGAGCCCCGTGCGTTAAACTCCCGTGGCCGGAGCCACAACATTTCACAGAGGGTAATATGATAGTACATGGTTGCGAGTTAGAGATGGACTTAGACGAGGTAACCAGGTCGGAAGCCACGAAAATAACCTCAGACACTTCATGGGTAGTTCCGAAGAAGTCTCACTCCCTCAATATAAAAATAGAGAATATGTCCATGGAGGCAGTTATAGACACTGGTGCACACGAATCAGTTACAGATAAAAATTTTGATTGACGACTTGATACGTTCAGGATATGGGAAAGGTATGGCAACTCTCCCTGTGACTGGAGTAACTCTGATAGGGGTTACAGGTGCGCGGAATAAGACAGTGAAACAACAGGTAGTCGTCGAAGTATGTATACAGGATGTGAAAGTTCTGGTTAACTTCTTAGTAGTGAAAGGTTTCAACGTGCGATGTTTGTTAGGGACAGACTTTCTTGTATGCCAGTGTGCGCAGATCGATTGCGAACAGGGTATGGTATCGCTGCTAGTAGGGGAGAAACGACACTCATTCCACGGGTCTGGTGGCGGAGGAGTGCAAGGTGATATCTCTACACGGAGGCTGAGTGTGGAACAAAGGAGTGATGCACTTGTAGAATCCACTGTATGCGATAGCACCGCGCGAACGTCGAACAAGGGGCACCGCGCAGAAAACTGCGGCGACACGGCCAACGGACTGTCGCTAGAACAGCAGACAGAGTTACAGACGCTTATTGACTGTCATAGAGATGTGTTTTCTGAGTGGCCTGTGAAAGTGAATACCTACGAGAGTAAGTTTCGTATTAGGAAAGATACGCCAATCATCTGCCAGACTTATCCCATTCCGGCAGCAGCGCGCTCAGCAGTAGAGAAAGAGTTGAAACGATTACTTCAGGCGGGCATTATAGAGAGAAACGACTCCGAGTGTATCAATCCATTAGTTGCTGTGCCGAAGAAGGAAGGGAGCGTGCGTATCTGCCTGGATTCGAGACGAGCTAATATGCTAATATGGCCAGAACGAGAATCGCCTGAGCCGGTACACGAGCTATAGCAAATATTTGCGAAGTGCAAATAGTAGTAGGAAAAAGGGGCTGCACTTTGAGGGCGCGGGTCGCCGGTGCTCGGTGCCTTGGCCGCCATCTTGGATTTTCCCTCAAAATTTTCCTTTTTCCCTCAAAATCTGCTCATTTTGACTCAAAACTTCACTTTTTTCCCTCAAAATTGTCCAAATTTCCCTTTAACCACCGAGTCATTGACCCAAAATCGACCTTGACCCTCCAGCTGCTTAAAACGGCAAACTGACTCAATTTCGCGAGTCAGCTCGAGGCTGTCACAGGGAGCCGCCATTTTGCCGACGCGGCCATCTTATCTTCTCGAAGGTCATGCTCTATCATTCCTTTTGGTAATTGGTCTAGAACATTCGTTAGGCCATGGCAGTCGCCATCTTGTCTTCTAGATTTAAATGACTAGAATATTATTATTATTTTGATATATCATTCTAATGGTGGTCGTCATCTTGTCTAACATATATTCGTATTACTTTTTAATGCTCTATATTTTGGGGAGCCAGTCGCCATCTTGTCTTCTAGATGGTCATACTGTATCATTCCTTCTTGGAATTGGTCTAGAAAATTCGTGAGGCCATGGAAGTCGCCATCTTGTCTTCCAGATAGTCATGCTCTTTTATTCATTGACTAGAACATTCATATTATTTTCTCGTGCTATATAATTCCGGAGCAGTCGCCATATTGCCTTCTGAAAGATATTGCTCTATCATTCCTTCGGGTTTAGACTAGAAAATTCTTTATGTATTTTTATGTATAACCATTATAATAGCCATCTCACCTTCCAGATGGTTATACTCTCTCAATCATTGGGGATTTAACTGACTAGAATATTCGTATTATTTTCTCATGGTCTATCATTCTGGGGACAGTCGCCATATTGCCTTATAGAAGGCTCTCTAGTTCTTCAGAGATTTAATTGACAAGAACATTCATATTATTTGTATGCACTGTCATTCTTACGGTAGTTGGCATCTTGTCTAGACCATGCTAAATCATTCTTCAGGGATATATCTGACTATAATATTCGTATTATTTTCTAATGCTCTATCATTCCATCGTCATCTTTTCTTCATAAAAACCATGCGGTTTCATTCCTTCAGGTAATGACTAGAAAATTTCTTACATGTATTATGAGCATACTTATGATAGTCGCCATCATTCCTACTAGGAGGTAATGCTGTCTCGTTCCTTTTGTATTTTCAACTGACTAGAATAATTACTTAGTTCTCTATAAGTTTTTATAATAATTACCATTTTTTTCATTCTAGAAGGTCATGTTCTATCATTTATTTCGATATTAAATTGTTTAGAATACGCATGTTTCTCTTGCTCTATCATATTCGAGCAGGAAGAAGGTTTTTTGTCTAGATTGTCATTATTCTGTAATTCTTGCAAGGTATAAATTGTTTAGAATAAGCCTTTAAGGGGAATGTTCGCTGGTTTTTTTTATTCTATCAATCATACGGAGGATTAAATAGATCTCTCAATCGTATTTTATTTCGTTACAGAGCTACTTTGAATTGGTTAGAGTGGCGTATTCTAAACGCTTAGCATAATCGCGGAGATAGTGTCTCACCAAGGTTACAGTATTACACTCTACGTCTCACCCTCCTGACACAATTCAGCTATCCTTTTGTACACATATTTGCATAAACCACAAGTATGGTTGTAGTATTTAATCAAATGGCCAATTATAGCTTTATAATAAATGATACTGCTTGTACCAACTGTACAATCCGTCACTATTATTTCCATGTGTAGAAATTCCAGCCTGAAGAAATAATATATCTCTTCACAGCACGTCGCTCCAACAGCATCATTGTCGTCAAGAAGCGAAGAGCAATTGAACTATTAGAGCTTATAAATTTTTCTTGGAATAAAATGCCATTAAAACCATAGCAATACGCTCATCACACTTAGTATCATTAAAATTTCACAAAAAGAATTGGGCGAGATTTAGTAAAAGGGAAGAGACTAGATATTAAATATTTATTACAAAAATTCAAGCTATGTATATGATTACTATACCGAAGAATAAAAGCGAATAAAATAAAGTATTCAGAGACGCATACAGTAGGCGGACATCATACATGTATTCAAACACCAAAGAGCCGTCAAGGAAATCAATTATATCTCAGAAGTTTTTTCACTTGATTCGACGTTAGTTAAACAGGAGGTTACTGCCAACAAGAAAAAAGTTCACTGACACATTAGCATATACTTTTGACGACTACGCATCTTTATTTAACCAGCTAGTTTCCCAACATATATCTTCTAGAAAAATTAAGTTTTCTCTAAGAAAAAAATATCATTAAGCCATACTAAACAGCTGCTAGAGCTATGAACAATAAAAATTCGTTTCCATGTGCAGGCTTCCATCTCCGATGAAAAAGTAAATTTAAAAAAAACTAAGCTCAAGAGATGCATAAATTTATTCGCCTTGCAGTGCACTGCAAATATATTGGCGACGACTCGTCATGCTAGTTTCGCGCTTACATTTCCAATAGGAATAAATGTCTCGTTCACCTACATCGCGAAAGACAACAAGTGGGGGAAGTAATGCATGTGCTAGGCAGTAAAATAAATTAATATCGTTTAGGAATGGTACCCGTATCCTACCCCTACATGCAGACTTGTAGCCGGGGGACAGCCATAAGCATCTATCGAAGGATTGTGTGTAATTAGACCCTACTACTAGAATGACGATATGTTGAAATTAACAGGACCAGCCGAAACGTAAGTATCCCGAGAAAACCATCCAGCCAGCCCATGTCAAAAATTTTGGGGGATCAGTCCCTGACGAAGGATCGAACTCAGATCGCTTTTACTGGAAAGGAGAGTGATCTGACCATTACATCATTTGAATGACTACTCTGTTGCGGTAATTGTAATGATTGTTAGTACTTACAGTTTGCGATCAAGGATCAGCGATCCACGTAGGCAGGAGACGAGACGTGTATCTCTGTCGACGGCAAACGCCCGACTGAGCGGCTTCGCACAGGTACAATGAATTAATACCTACTTTCCCTCCCTGGAACAGGGGAACGTGATTGATAATTCGTCCACGAGGAAGGGGATTGTACATTTAAATAACAGTTTTATCAGTTAATTAAAATTGTTTATTTCATAAATTTATTATTTTCACATACATGGTACAGTAACTCGATGGTTGCAGACTCGAGCAACGTAGGGTACTGTGACGTGCACTGGCACGTAGCACTTACTTGGTCTCTTATCATAGAGTAACTTCAATTTTTTTTGTCTTAATTAATTTTTTTTGTTGTTTATAACAAATCAAGTAGGCCAACTTAACCAGGTATAAGGATGTATACGGCGGGATCCTACATAATAATTGTGGATGCGAGTAGAGAAATTTACATTAAAATTTTCTTTTTTATTTTAAAATTTAACTTTAAAGCAAGATATTCGTTAAGAGAAATCAGTCTCTATTTGTTTCTCTTTTGGCATACTGCCTTTTTATTTCTAGTAATGTAACCAGAAGTAGGTATTGATAGCCGCATAGTCAGAATTAGGGTAGATAAAGTACCGGACCAAGTACTACTACGGAGGGAAGCAGCAAGTCGTAATCCATAGATAGAAAAGTCACCTCAACTAACTCTGGGCGAGCACTCGCAATGGTAATTGCCTGTGTCTGTTAAACTGTGTAAAAAGAAAGGTTAAATAAAAAAATGCCTATATAAATTTGCTTCTTATTATTATTTTTATCTGTTTCGGACTATCCTTCCTTACTGCTATCCGGGCATCAATATAATAGGCACCGCCTCTACATCAGCTCGCTGTGTTTTGCCATTGTTCTGCCTGCTAACTACTTGTAATAGCAACGGAGGAGAGTTACGTCCAACATCTATATAAACAAACAAACAACATACGTAGAAGAAGCAAGACCCGTCACACTCGGCCGCCCTGAACAGAGACATCATAACCTCCAAAATATACATATATAAATAACAACGTGACGTAGAGCAGCCCCGTTACATTCTGGCGCCGAGGAACAGGGACCTGAGGGAACCAAAGTAGCTCAGGGGGCCCTAGGACCCGCTACAACAACCAGCCCTTCCAGTGCCAGGACAGCGGCAACTCGAGGGCAGCGGCAGTATCAGTCGCCGCCGGCGGTACAGGAAAAACGTCACGTCAATAAGGAAAAACAACCCCGAGTAGAAGAGCTGCAAGGTAAAGCTGTCAAACAACAGGTTAGTGTTTACCAGTGCGGGCAGGTAGCCGCTGTGAGCTGTTCTAAATTGTTATCAAGTACTGCCTTTTTTTGTGTGCCCTAAGTTACCGAGAAGACAACAAGCGGTATGTAAACATAGTTTTTTTTTGGTAAATGCAGGTAAATTAATAAAACACATTAATTACATTAATACACTTTGTCTCACTTAGGAAACCAGGCGTAAATATAATCTAAAAGTACGGCATCTACAGGAAAAAAATTATTAGACTTAGTAAAAGAAATGTTAGAGGCACAGACTAGGGCAATAATAGAAACACAGACTAGGACAATAGTAGGAGTAACAAAAGAACTGACAAGAGAAATTAAGGGAGAAGTTAAGGAGGCAAAGGAAGAGCTGAAAAAGGAAATTAAGAGTTGTGCAGAAGTGTTTAATAGATTA
>PNEQ01033089.1:0-21806 GCA_003012365.1 Medauroidea extradentata
CCCAAAAAAAAAAAAAAAAAAAAAAAAACCTTTTATGATGATAATTTGCGCCTCGCTGAATATCGCCTGTTTTTTAATATTTTTACCTTTTAGGAAATAAACTAAAATTAATTTAAGGAGTTATAGAGCCCATATCATTAATCATTCTTAATGATTCTTAATTTTTTTCATGATACAAAATTTGGCAGATATTTATACTTCAATAGAGAAAAAGCCAATTACTTTACCGTTAATTACGCACATAACATTCGAAATTTTAATGCGTGGTTGTGGAGTAATTAAGATAACTTTACATTTAATAAAGTAATTTCTCACCATTTAATAAAGAGTAATTTACGCCCAGTACCAGTTTAGCTCTACAATACGCAACTAATCGTAACATATAATGTTTGTATGAAGA
Organism: Medauroidea extradentata; assembly: GCA_003012365.1. Lineage (NCBI taxonomy): Eukaryota > Metazoa > Arthropoda > Insecta > Phasmatodea > Phasmatidae > Medauroidea > Medauroidea extradentata. The sequence goes on from PNEQ01033089.1 coordinate 401, forward strand.
TAGGTTGCCGGTAAAGCATCACATTCTATTATTGTACGAAACAGAATAGTTTTAACACTATAAGAGCGTGCCAGCAGCCCACTAAGACACTAAATAGGAGGAGACAAGTCTTCGTTGGACTCCAGCGTCAAGATGACTCCAAAATTTTGTCGTAAACACAGTTTGGCTACTACTATAGGAAGCTAGTGGAGAGTGAGCCAAAATTTTACCAATGACATTACTGCGAAAATCTTTATTAAATTCTAGAGCTTCGGTGGACATTTAAATGGCACATCAATGAATACATTTATGAAACGAAAGCTGTGAATATTACTTAAGAGGCCGTGGCAGTGTTTCAGGCGCATGTATGCAACCCGCATTAACCCCATATAAATCAAGGCTAATTTTACGTACTCTATAGCAATAACAGTATTACAAATATCAACGTTATCTTCAGGCTTTATCAAAGACACGGCCGTTATTAATAGAGCTGCGTTCTGAAAAATGAAGCATAACAAGCGGTTACATTAGCAACGTGATACTAAAAAACGTTTCGTAAAATTCGTAGCAACCATTAATTGAACTTGTCTTCGACAAACGCAGCAAAAATAAGAATGACTCTGTCTCTTACAAAACGTGAAAATATTGTTGATATTTGTAATACTGCTACGTAAAATTAGCCTTGATTTATGTGGGGTTTTTAAGGCGAATAGAAATAATACAATTTTTCGACGAACACAGGTAGATGTTTATGAACTTTTAAACGGTTGTTTTAGTTTATTATACAATATTAAGAATTATTTTGGTATCGTACTAAAAGTAAAAGATATTAAAATATTTATGTATATTAAATGTATGATGCAAATTGTCAACGTAGAGGTCATGTTTGATTTTAAATTATGCATGTCATAGAAGATTATATGAACAGGACATCTTGTAATATTTTTGTAGATTTCGTGTTTTGTATTGCCCAGACTCTTAACTACATCTGTGACACATCAAAAAATTCTAGAATGTGTTATTCACTGTTTGCGATGTTAGCTAATTCATACATCTTCAGAAACTGAACATGCAGCCAAGGACTGTAAAATTCAATGACTGAAAACATCAGTCTTAATTTCATATATCTGATGATATTTGTGAGCAGAACGTGACCTGCGAAACTTCTGATCAAAGGCGTAGTATTTTTCTGCAGTTCACGTCTGTGTCAACGAATTATTAAACTGAAAATTCTTCATTGCCATCAATGCTATGTATCGTAACTAATTTTTAGTTGCGTAGAATTCTCATGGAAAATTGATTTCGCGTGACATCCAGGACATTTTAAATATAGACGTAATGACCACAGTTTGGTACCAATCGTTCGGCTATCGTGGTCAGTTCCAAATAACAGCAACTTCTTGAGACAAGTGTTACCCAACAATTCACACAATAATAGATTCCTTTTTATACCATTTGTGACAATTCCCTCTTCTACTACTTGCATTTTAAAGAGTTAGAACAGAAAAAATTTGTTATGATACTTTTCAAATATTGTCAATGTTAGATTTACTTTTGCTTAATTTAACATAATTTTGAAAAAAGAAAAAATATCACAAATGAAAAGATAATGACTGCAGTAATAATAAATTTTGAATTACACTTTATTTCTGGCGACAAATCTATTGAATCACATGTTTCATTTACGTAGGGTAATGTAGCGAGCTTAAGAAAATACACAAATACGTAAACATTGATATAATTCGCAGCTATGTTGAATCTACTAAATATTTCAATAGTACTTGCAGAAATTGCCAACTTCACTTATACCTAGGGCACAAGATAGTGATTTATTGATTATACTTATTATTCATGAGACAATTAAAACTAAATATTTGCTTTACTTTGACCACAGCTTAGCTAAACGGTGAGCGTGAGTCTACAGATGATGGGGTAGGGTATATTTGTCTTACTGTTCTTTCATCCGCCATATTTGAGTAGTATTACGTACTTGTTATAGGTTTATTTATTCTGCAAAGAGTCACACAGGTTAGAGATTACATAAACAAAACATGTCTCCCACTTGAGCAATATGCCCGACAAATAATTCTGATTTAAATCAATAAGTTATAACGTGTATTTCTTAATTTCTCGAAACAAACTTAAAAGGCGTCTTCTGTAAAACTTTGAAGTCTTGTGGCTAAAGTCTACGTTTAATCAACAATATAACTTCTGTTACCAGTAATCTTCTGTCTGAAGTAGTTAACCTGGTAAAACGTCCTTATTAAAACAAATCTAGGTACAGGATATGAGAGAAGGAACTTCTATTTCGCAACTATTTCGTATACCACGCCTAAACACTATAAACACATCAGTTCTCTTCAGTGGTGTTATAAACATTTTTTCACTATAGCAACTTTGAATTCCATAGTCTCCATATTCCACAGAGATTAAAGTTCGTGGTCACTGAATATTGTTCGAAGAATATTTATGGCATTCACACATAAGACTAAAATACTAAATAGATCAAAATAATACACTTCTATCTGTGGCTTGGCGTAAAGAAAACAAATATAAAATAAGTAAATAAATGAAGTTAAATTATAGTATTGGCAAACAGATATCACTAAAATATTAAATGCTTAAATAACATTGAAGGAAAACATTACTTCAAATAAAATGAAAGTAATTCTGTGAGTGACACCACATCGAGTACAATGCCGAATATCACAGAATTACTCCGGGCTAGATTAGGATTGCTTTAAATTGATTATAACAGGCAGAATCCTAACCGCCACTGAATTACCGACAATTCTGTAACTAAATTATCTTAGAAGTTCAGTCAAAACTTCACATTATCTGTTCATCAGTTTGCCAAGATACTGAGAGAAACTCACCATTTTACTGCTATCACCTAACATCGCCTTGCTTATGAAAATAAAAAAAGTTTATCATATGCCAAAATTGTAATATTGTTTTAAGTGTCATACGTGGCACTGTTATGTGTAAAAAACATTATCTTTTAACAGAAAAGTTATTTACAATACCTATTGGAAATGGCGTCACAGTACCTGTATATGGTGACTTTGTTGCAGAAAATCACCTGTAGTGTCACCACTTAACACTCATGTGCCGAGGATCAAAGATTACCACTGACACCAATACTGAAAACTTCATCATAGCGGATCCTTGCAAAGCTACTCCAGTTTCAGTAAAGACTAACACATGACTTTTCGAATTGGTAGAGACCTGTCCCTCGGTGGACGATCTATAAAATATGGACGGTCTAGAAGTTCTCTGCTTGTTATGCTGCTAACACACATAGTACCTACTCAGTAGAAAGGTCGAATCACAACAAATTTACGCTGTAAGGGCTCTGGATTCGGTCTTCAGTTCGTGATTTCAATACAACGTTTCATTTTCCTATGACTGAGGGAAACGTTTATACATTGCTATCTGGTACAGTTTAGTTCCGCACACGAACGCTAATAATATTCACCACTGGAAAGTGTGTAATCCCTATGGCTGCATAGGTCATTTAGTAATCAAGGAGCTTGACGATAACTACTTGCGGCATTTTGTTTACAAATAAAATAAAACAAATAAGCTCAGTTGCAATTACTTACAAATATTTACAAAACATTTTCAACCCGATTTGTTGAATGTATAAAATACTATCAACAGAAACATAGCAGTTGCTGCAGAAGTCAAATTTAACAAACCCTTTTATAAAAACAAACATGATAAAATTACAATGTACGTAAAGCAACATTAGTTCATAATGACCAATACTTGCTTTGTTCATTATATATCGTAATTTTATTTCCTTCTTTGCGAAAAAAAATAATATGTATAAACACTGTTATTTATTCAGTTTTCCTTCATATTTTTTAACTCATCACAATACTATGCTCACAAGTAGACATCAAATTACATAATAATAAACACTTGTTTAAACTTTTATCATTTTATTTAGCGAGTGGCGAGCGAATTACAGTTTGTACTTCGAGACTAATGGTATCATTATCTGCGTATGATTTACTCCGGACCATACCAGAAATTTCTTAAGCTCTCCGACAGATCTTGGGTGTAACTAGTGTGTGAGATTGTAGGGGTAATCAACAAAATCACGTAAGTGACAAAATTTATGTCTCGAATCACCTACCTCAGACGCGGCACCTAGCTCCATCTGTATAGGGCTTTTGAGTTGAATAGTTTTATGTTTGGGTAGAAAAGAATCACCGTCCAAGTAATGTTGAAATTGGATGAACCAGGTGGCAGAATCTGTTTACAAAAGTGGTTACCAACTGCTGTGTTTCTCCGATGGTTTAAGTTGTTGGCCTGCAGTACGTAGCTAGCCTAATTGACTAATCAGAAAACAGTAAAATTAGTCTAAATGCATATGAGTAAACAATCCTAGGAACTTCAAATTTTAAAATTGAAGATCTTTGTGAAAATTATAGAGAATTAACTTGGACTATCACAGTTTCCTTGTAAAATTATGTGTTTGTAAATTTACGAGGAGATTCTTTGTAAGAAAATTTATGACAGTTGAATATTCGACTGAAATCACATGTTAGTCAAAGATTATAATAATAAATAAAAGTCACAGTCTCTGGTAAGCATTTTGTTGGAATAAAGGACTGAACATAAAGGCCTAAATATCGTGCTAAAATATTCAATGTTATATAACTGAATAAATACGAAAAATTAGAGTGTATTATGATTCTACGTGGATGGCATTTAATAGCTTATACAATGCCGGTAAAGACTGCTAGGTTATTGACAAATTGCGTATACGTTATATACATACACTATTTGTCAATAATTCAGCTGTCTTATATATAGTATTGGTTTATTGCTTTCCCACCAAACATTTATTATTGCTTAGTATCGGCCACAAAGAAATTATACTTCAGGGAGTTCAATTTTAAAAACTTTATTTAAATGATTAGTTAGACGGGTACAATAGACGGCCTAAATCAATAAACCATACTGCAACAACACAGCGGGGTATTTTTTTTATATTCCGAATTGTAGTGTTGGATGTTAAGCTACTAAGAAATTTTCATTGAAATTCTTGGATGGTATTTCTAAGGTTACTTCGCAAGAATATTAACAACTTTCCGCAAATTACATGACTTCAGGTTTAAACAAGATTCGGCAAACAGAAATGTAATAAAAGGTTAGTGTCATTTAACACCTTTGATAACTTCGCAGTTCCGAAGTTCTCACAAACGACTTTTGTGACATGGCGAGGTGCTCGCGAGGTTTCATCAGCTCGTTGGGGCGACGGGAAGTTAAGTGCGACAACCCCTGGGGGTTGAAAGAGGGATGGGAATATAAGGGAATGAGGGAGGGGTATCCCGTAGGCGCCCCCTTAACTCCGCTCGTAAAAGTGCGACTAGGCTTGTGGCGGGTAAGTCCCCCCCCCCACTCCCTCACCACACACACCCCCTTAACTGTAGCAATGTCTCGGACCGAAGGGAAAAAGGTAGGGGAAAAAGTCGTAAAATTTTATATGTTCCGGCACGCTCAATTTCCCTGCATCCTATCCCTTCGAAACTCCACAACCCTTCCTTCTAGTCGTTGGCGTCGCGTGATGTTCTTGCTTTTGGCATTTCGCCCCAGTTTACCGCCGTTTTATTGGACTCTAATTTCCTTCCACGCGTCTATCTCGTCGCTGTCTCCAAAAATGTCAACTAGGAAAATTATATCATTATATACCTTTGTTTTATTTTTGTCGTGAAGTGAACCTCAATATTCCCTCAAAGCTTGTTTATTGTTAAAATATGATAACTTTTCACCGTTGCAATGCCCTCTGGTGGTGCCCGAGGAGACCCCAGAGAAAACCCTTTCTCCTCAAGACACCCCTTAGGTAGCGAGCACACATCTGCCACCACTGACCTCAGCCTAGTAACAACAGAACCTCAAGGAAAAGACATAAATAGAAAAAATATTGATTTTAAGATGAAAAAGGAACAAGAAAAGTGCAAATTTGAAAGCCGATTTAGAAATATATCATCAAAAATGTGGGCCCAACTATTGGGTACAAAATTCTACGTACTTAAGAAAAGACATCACCATTCCGTAACAAATATGTAACATATATTATGATCAAATATTGCATATGGCACAAAAATTTTACTACAGAGAAATAGTACACAGTCAAACACACTTGCATTCTTTCAATGTAACTGCAATTCTTGTATATGCAAAACTATTTACACATTACATTGCATGCTTTTTAACCGGGATCCAATTAATTATTTCCTTGATGTCACAAACTGCAGCTATTTCCTTTTCCAAGTTGAATGTTTGAGTAATCATAGTGATATTTTACCATATTGATACAAAAATAGAGACTCCAGGTTTACTGCCCCACACAGTGTACACATAACTTCTGAACAATCCGAATTTCAAACAAGAATCTACTTAACTTTTATGACAAGATACAGCACGACGCCCCCGGAATCAGAGTGTGTTTCTCATATTGTAAGGACGCCTATTTATTGTGAAAACTCTACTCCCATTCGATTTAAATCGTTCAATCATAATACAGTTGCAATTACATCATACAAAACATCAACACCCTTTTTAATACGGTGGCGCTATCTATTACAAACAGTTTTGCCAAGCACATAAAAACATAAAGACCGAATATTCTCCGGCTAAACACAACACATTTGACTGCCAAAGACCAATCAAGGCGTAGCTGACGTCACAACAGCAAACTAACGTAGACCAGGCACATCTGGCAGTTGAACATATACCGAAGCAGCACTCGATCTTGCCGGGCGTCGTAAACTTCTGTTAAATTGGCCGGTGCACATTTCTTCCGTTTAAATTTTTTAGCCGTAATTTCGGGGTCGGGGTTAATGTTATTTCGTGCGTGAAACAGCAGCAACGAATTAAAAAGTTCCAGTCACCATCTTTAACTACGGTTAGAAAATATGCATCAATTTAACGGCGTCGGATAGGCAGCAAAGTTCAAAAATAGAGACGGGATCATCTCACCGTTATAACGGAAATATGACAAAATTAACTCACCACATTATTGTTTTTGCGTTTGCTTACTATGTTATCACGTTGTAAACTAGTTGAGATGTAACGATTTGGATCACATAATTCGATGCCTCGTTAAAAATATATTATCAGCACACTTAGATGGCATTGCTATGAATAATTAAAAAATTTTTATTTCTACATAGTAGTAATAGATATGTTAATTTTATTTCTGAAGAGTTTTTCAAGCAACAAAAATTTTATATCTAACGATTTTCACATATCACTAGTAAGTTTAAAATCAAAACTTTACAGGTTATGGATTTGCAGTATTTTATGCAATATTCTGTGTAAAATCTGCTACGAAACCTGTTCAGTAGTGTCCGTGCTGGCAGACACGTAGGTCAACTACTACACTACTGCCATATAAATAAATACGAGAACATATTTTTTAATTATTGTTATGGTGTTTTATTAGTGCAGAAGTGACTATCGTTAGGAAGTATCTAAGATGATAAAAACTTAATAATAATTTTAAAATAGAACATTTAGAGTACCATAACTTCGTTATCAATACTAGAAGTGCATTAACCAAGCTGTGATAAATTACAGTTTCCATCTTACAGCAAACCCTTCGCGGAGAATTGCAAACGAACATTATTACCAAATGTATCATGAAATCCACTATCCAGTTGCATTCGAGGTGATGGCCATGCTAGGTTTCATGGTACCTTCCAAGGACATTTCTATCTTAGAACAATGGCATTTAATTACAGTTTACAAACCGAAAATAAATAGGATCATGAAGTACTTAAAATTCCGCTCAAACAAAACTCGTGAAATTGTTCTTTTATTTTTACCACGTATTTATGATCTCGCTTTCCTGTTTGTTTTTCTGTTCGGTAAAAATTTTGCTTGTTCAAAATTGAATGCATAATAACACACACAAGACAAAATAACAATATTTTAATAAAAATAGAATGACAACCTTCTTAAATGGACTGAAATGTATAAAATATTATTTTGTGAAAATACTTCCAATATTTAAAGTGAAAAAAGTAAGGAAACATGCAGCAAACAATAGTAAATGGTGTAAAGAGAGTAGCTGTTGTTTAAAAAATGTACACAATAATTTATATTATTTGCAGTGCAATACATTTCGTAGAGCTGTAGGTGAACTATTCATAAATCAACTATGTATTGAATGCGCTCCACGTTTTGCGTTTGAAAGCTTAAAAGTATTTTCATAATAGTAATTATTTTGTAATATTTAATCCGTTTAAAAAAGGCGTACTAAGTATTTTTATTCACAATTTTTTATTCGGTGACATGTTCGATTTTTTAGGCTTACTTGTAAAAAGCGTAAAATTTTTTCTCCGGGTAGAGTCAGAGGGGTCAATAAGTAAACCATAAACTCATATTTAATTGGTTTAAACGAGTTGTTCACAACCAAACATCATAGTGTCACTCTCGTACTTCAACCCCTTCACCCTTGACTATCACCAATAATCCCTCACATAATTTTGGTTACAACCTAAATTTCTCAACCAAACATGATGGTAAACACAACATTTAATCTCCATTACTTTATTGTAGACACTATGTAAGAAAGTTTAAATAGAAATTATTTCAAACTCAAAAACCATGCTATGGATACAGACATGAGATATGGGAAACCGTATGCAAGTAAGCGGTAAAACACATTAAAAAAAATATTTATCCCGAAAAGCTTTGTGGTAATATCTCATTAAATGTTTTGTCTGTAGTTAAGGTATCTCCGTTTACTGTGACAATTGGATCGTTTCTACCTCTAAGGCATCAATTATTACCCCTATTTTAAACAGTTATTGGTTCCCATAGTTGTGTCAACCCAAATTTTGAGAATAAGTGGAATACTCATTTACCAAATATTTGCGCCACTCGTAAATGGATTGTAAATAAATATTTAAGATAAAATGACACTTTACTTTAGTGTATTAAGTCATTAGCGAACTTGTTTCGGTATATTTTAAAAGCAATGACATTTTAAATTTATTCTTTGACAGTAAACATTTTTTTCAAGCACTAAATTATAAGTTCTAAAAATTTTGCGGCACTAATGAGAAGCACTTTCGTATTGATATACACTTTTTTTTCGTAAATTTTCATTACGTTATTTGTTAGTTTTATGTGGACTGGCATTGCTTTAAAAATGTCCCAGTAACTGACAGTCAACTACGGTGTATTTAAAATTATTTTAAAAAATTAAGCCATGACCATCAGTTTTGGACATTATATGTTTGTTAGGCTGACATAATAAATTGTACTATCAAAATTTTCAAAAACTATAATGAAAGCACAAAATAATCCAACAAATGAATAAATAAATGTATAAATTAACTAAATCAAGCAGTGAAACAATAATTATATACAACGATCGCGAAAATTCTCCGGTAAATTCGTGTACGTAAACATATTAAAAATTATCATAATATTAATAGCATGACAAAGGATTCATGGCAACAACAGTAGTACAATAGTCTAGTTCGCTTTGAAAGTGTGTTGAAGAACAAAAGGGTAATTTTTCAATTACTGTTGAACTGCAATTGGTGATAGACATTTGATTTAATATCAAAACTCGGATAGTAATTTGAAAAAAAAATTGGTGTAAAAACCGCATTACGAACATTGGTTGTTCAAATTATTGGTAGAGATGATTGTTTATCGCGGGAAAACTTGACTGTTTGCTGTGCCTCAAGCGACGTTCATCTTACCAGAAGATTATTGAATTTCGCTTGTACTAAGCCAATAAGAATCCCGCTATTGTAATATTTGATGCCTGTTATTTGCCTGCAGGCAGCTACGTTATGTCTTACGTACGTCATCCAAACATAATCTGTTGCATTTAACTTCAACTTTTTTAAGGGTATGTTAGTAAAAAACATTTTTGCGATATACCGTCATCTCTAAATATAGGTTATCCTTCTAAACGGCGTTTAGTGGTTTTTTTAAATAGCTTAGATTCATCGCCTTTTCTCCAGACCAAATATACAATTTAAATAACATTCTCAGATTACGTTCAGAAGTTCATATTGGTCAATTTTTTCACGTTTATGTTAAACAACTATTTATTAGGCCTATGTTGGGCTGCTTTAAAAAGAAAAAAAAAATCTTATTGTTCTAATTAAACGTTTAAGTTCTCCTGCACTTTAAATTAAAATAATAAACAATACAAATTTTGTAAATAATCTTAAGTATTTCAATACAAGTAAAGTTAATTATCTGTCTCTTCATAGAGCTATTGCGAGATGCGCACGCGTAAAATTATCTTTTTTTCGAACAAAACCTGTAACAGACCTATTAATCTAGAACAAACGAGAAAAACGACGAAGCGAAAATGTTTGATATGCTTGTTGAAGCCTCCAAACGATGTTGGAATTTCCATTTCCTGTGTTGTATTCCCGAAACATGCAACCTGACAGGGCAGCTAAGTCGATGTATGAAACGTTTCACTGCATTTGGCGTTAACAATGTTCAAAAAGAATTGGTATGTATACTGGCAAACTTGGACTTTTCCGATCAAAACTTACGCAAAGCTGGATGTTTAATCGCTGAAGAAACCTGTATCCTTAGTTTCTGTTCCCAGCTCTATGGAAGATCCCTCAGTTGAAGTGAATATATCCATTTGTGAGTTATGTTTAATGAAAACATTATAATAAGGTAAAACATAGATATCTGTAAAGCAGCTAGTTGTAATTGTAATGTTTATAATAAGTTATTCAGCACTTTCAACTTAAATACTATGTAACATTTTTAGTTGGCAAATTTCATACGAAAAACAGTGAACAGTAAGTAGGGCTAGGAATATTTCGCGAGTTCAACGACCAACATGCTAGAATCCATTATACTGTGTGTACCGAAGCCCTACCATTTGTCCATTACCTGCTACTCATTCAGACAGCAAACAATGAACTAATAGACGGGGCTTGAGTATGCATAGGACATTGGATTCTAGCATGAAGGTCATTGAACTCGCGAATTTTTCCTAGCCCTAGCAATAAGTTACTAAATACATGAAATTTATGTTGCAGTCAGAATAGCACTTTAGATCGTAAATAAAACACATTTTTAAGTTAGTCTTTGAGACTATAATTTATACGTTTTTTGTGACAAATCTTCTAAGATCTTTGAGACTGTTAAAGTAACGTTCTGATAAGACAGAGATTTGAAATTTTAACCATAGTTCAGAACTGGATGAATATGAAATATTTATTCGTCTTCTTGTCTGTCTGCTAGTTTATGGGTTATATTGAAATTTTGAGTAGATTTTTCACATTTGTGTAGTGCGGTCATCTCGAAACCTTTGCCCCTGAGATGTTTGTGCACCCGCAACACTTTTATGGTCGGCGGGTTTGGCTATTTGCTATTCGCAAGGCGTTCCTAAACAGTGCTTGCTGGCACAGAATGCTATAGGTCGTTCGGGAAAAAGTCACTAGCAATTACTGCATATTATTTAAGTCCTCTTACTGCTTGTATGGTTGGCAGCGAAATTACGCAATGCAGTTCCGTTTTTTTTTTTTTTATATTTAAATACGACATATCTGCAATTAACATAATTAATGACCTTTATTTTGCAAAATTCCCTTCACACAAGTATAAAAAGAAGAAAATTGATATTTGTGTTTAAAATGTTTAACAAACCACGTTTTTAAACTAACTAAAAGATATAAAAAAATTCCTCCCAACCCCATAAAGATGTCTAGCCCTGTATAGATTCGTAACCCTGTAGAGATTTTCCAAAAAAATTGTGAGTTTTTACTACCCGTAAAATATTTTTGTAAGATTTAAACAAAATAACACAGTCTATCCAATAGGTATAGTAAGGAGTGTAGAGAGTGGCTGTCGAGAAAACTCACTCAATAGTTCATATAATATGCAGTGCAATAAATGGTTAGAAAAATCATTGAACTATTCATGTTTCAATTATTTATTGCATGCGTCTCCCATTTTTCTTCTCAAATCTTACAAACATTTTCCTAGGAAAAATTGTTTCACGCATTTTAGTTTTTAAGTTGTAATAATTTTAATATATGTATGCCTCTTATTTTATTTGCCGTATTTTTTATACATCGACTATTTTCTTATTTGTAATTCTATATACATTATGTACAGCATGTTTGAAAGTAATCTGTAATATTCCAAGAGCTGAATCTTTGTGCAAAATATTACGTAGCCTAGCTCAATTCCTAAAAGAATTATAGTTTTAATTTCGTATTCCTGAAGGGAGTAAAACTATTATTAGTTTAAAGAATATTTATGTTATAGAGATGGGTGTCATACGGAAAAATAACATTCTTATCATTATTTGACTGAATTTAAAAAATGGTGACCACACTCTTATTGAATAGTGTTTCAGTGCTCGCAAAGATTTTGAACATATGTAGTACCCTGGCCATCTCTACTACACCATAGATATCGTCTATCTGTTTAGTAGCACAGTAGGACAATTTACCCACTAAAGAATTTTGAATTTTATTTTTGTAGTTACTATGTTCGAAATTATGCACTAATTACGTTATATTATACTACCTATAAAGCACAGACGTGTTTAAAGGAAATAACATCATGCATGCGGTAAGGATTTGCATCAAATTGTTAAATGAGTGATGTACGTTATTTAGTACATTAAAATGATAACGTTTATATCACTTAAAATGAATTGCTGATTACTAAATAATTAATTCTTAGTCTCGCATTATCAAGTGTGTACAGCGTGCACCTAAAGCATGGCGACATACTTTAATAAGTAATTTCTGCGGTTAAAATAGAAAGTTTTATATACCGAACCCATTGTACATGTCAAATAGGAAGAAATGTAGATTCTTTCAAAGTTTAAAAAGAAAAAAAAATTAAAAATTATTGTGTTATTTAGAAAACTTCTAACTTTACAGAAACAAATTTACTGGTTATCAAATAGTTTAACCGAAATCAATAAAAACTTGATGCATTTATACATTTAACAAACCTCAATCACGTTAAAATGGGGTGGCACCATCCTTATTTAAAAAAAAAAAATGTGACAGTTAAAATTTGCTATTTGTGACCAAACATACTAAAATGGCGACCAAATTATAAAACGGTACGTATTTTGCTTAAACTGTAGAGCTCTCGCCCTTAACGGGTAGTCATTAAAAGTTTGATTTTTCGTAGAAGTACTTTTGCCTCATGAATCTGGATTTCATACTGCGAGAGTTTCGGGGGGGGGGGAGGAAGTGTTTCTCAACCAGAACCTTGGTGTTTCCTTCTCTGTTCTTGTGATTTTGTCAAGCTGTTTGTCACCATCTATAATCATCATCAATATAATACTAACGTAAGTCAAATATGACACGATATATTGCACGGATAACCTCAATGTATGTACATCACGCAGCTAAACTGAAAAGAATACTAATCAGGAGTTAGTAGAAAATTTTCTTAACAAGAAATATTTAATTCAGAAAAAAAAACCAGACGTAGTTCAACGAAAAAGTATTTCGTTTTTACTTTCTCGTGCTGATTTAAAGTATATAAAAGTATTTATACTACTTCAGTCATCCCGCTTTTATATATGTGTATATATTTATTTACATATATATATATGTGTGTGTATATGTATATATATGGTGGTAACCAATATTCTATCATTAAATGAAAAATGAAGTTTTAGTAAAATATCCACGGAATATTATATGTCCTTTTCTAAAACGATAAAAAAATGTTTTTATCTAAGCCAAACTGTTCCCTGAAACCTTCGGTCAAAACAGCCAAAATAAAACTCTATTTCCAGGTACGTTCAGTTGTACAATTACGTTGCAAATAGGCTAAAATGAAATTTACAATTTTTTCTTTATATCTCACACGTGCCATATCTTATCATAACCTATATATATATATATATATATATATATATATATATATATATATATTTATTTATTTATTTATTTATTTATTTATTTATTTATTTATACATTGGCACAATATGTATGTTGTTATAAATTATTCTTTCCTTAGAAAATTTTAGATTTTTGTCCACATGTTTTGCTAGTATTCTCGACAAATTTTAACCCAGTATTTTTGCAATTAACATTAAAATTATTATACTCACAATATATAATAATGTGCCTTTACTAAGTAATTGTTACCAGATTGAAATTATTAAAGTTTGTACGGTCCATTTAAATAATAAATATGTTCATATTCTTAATGTTTGACGTTCCCAATATAACCGGAAATGTTAAAAAATAATAACATTTCACGTATAAAAATTTTGTTTTTGTTACAGAGCAACGTTGCCGTACGTGCTGAATCATGAACGGAGTTGCAAATGAAGGCTTTATGAAGTTATGTTTTAACGTTGCTCTTCATTACTGCTTGCACGAAGGAGAAAAGACAGATTTTTATTAAAGGTAGAACTTTTTTGTTCACAGTGTCACGGCATTGAAGTTTTGAATTTTAATAAATCTTTCCATCAAAGTAAACATATCTCATACTTGACTCTACGCTCATCCTTTTGATCATTTAGAGACTACGTTTTCCTCTCAGCAAAAAAAAAAAAAAAAGTAATTATGATGGTTGTCTAACATATACACAGCATGTTGAGTACAGCTCTTGCCTAAAGCATATAATTGTAATAGAAAGCACGTAAATATAATCTTAGGTGAAATTTATATTTAATTAGATGTTTCTCAATATCATTACATTAAACCTTAGTTTTACCGCATTACGATTTCATTCTAACTGTATGACGAATGTGGTAAATGTAAATAATACAGTGTGTAAAAATAAATTCATCTAATGGTTGTACGGAGTAACAAGAACAATTTACTTATGAAATATAACTCGAAAGAAGCAAACACTTTTTACTGTTTTTACATAGAACAACAGTAAATATTTACATTAAATAACATCGAGTCATTTATCTTTCAATTCACATTTTTACAATTGGCAATGATAACGCGAAGATTTTTAACTTAATTGTCAGTTCGGACATGATAAATAAAATATCGGTGGTCAATTGTATTTATAAACAATGAAATATCGTTGTTATATATATATATATATATAATATAGTGTATAGTTATATAATAATATTCCAGGCCGTGTTAGTCTTATGTACAAAAATTAATTTATAGTCACATTGTACCTTAACGTCGTTCCGTAACACCATGCCAAACGGATGCTGAGTATGCAAGTAAATTTAACTGTAGGCTTTAATTGTATTAATGTTTGCACCAACAACGTAACATTTAACATGAAACAACAGTTTGCCACTGTTTTCTATTAATACATGTATCTCTTCTCTGTGTTTCTCCTAAGCTCACGTTGAAAGAGTTTAACTATGTTGGACCGTGGCTAACAAAACGACAGCAAATATTTTATTCAAGTCACAATATAAATACAAAAAGCCTCTACAGCACTCTAAACAAAGTGAACGTTCCTGAGTATAAAATCAACATTTATTTTTTATTTCTTAAAGAGTGAGATAGTACATGATAGTGAATTTTAATGGTGTCAACTGCAATAAAAAGATCGGAGGAGGAAGTTTTTCTTTATTATTTGTAAACGGAAAGGTTGAAATGGAACGAGGTGATAGTTAAATAATAAGAGAACTCGATGGTGGATAAAATAATAGAGCTCCGAGAGAACCCACTGTCTACAAGCAACCGCCAAGGCTCAAAAATGCCCTGACTAAAGGTTCACAAAAGCGAACGAGAAAAAAAGACCAAATTGACACGGAGAAATCTGTGCGCGACAGCGTAGACCCCATTGGTGGTAATTAAAGGATTACAAAAATCTGATTCCGTAAGCAATTTATCTGGAGTTTAAGGCCGTGGAAAAGAAAGGGCGAAGGTTGGTACGGGCTGTGGTAAGCCCGAGTAGCCAATTTCCTTCCCCGGGGTGGCTGTGGGGTTGTAGAATTGGGGTTGCTAGGATAAGGGATGAAGATTCGTGCCTTCCACGTTGGGGTTTCTCTTCTTTCTTTCTTCGTCAGCGCTCAATGCAATCTGACGCGTGCGAACGCGAGGGTTTTGCGAAATCGAGACCTTTGCTACCTTCACCCGACAGGGTCATTTTCTCTAGAGTTAAAAATTCCCTTTTACGTTCTGAAACATCAGCAAAGAAGTGATGACAACTGCGAACATATACTTTCTATATGTTTGTAACGCATGCGTTATTTATCATCCGATTGCGATGAAGGTTTTGTAACGTGTTGTCCGTGCACCCGCAAAGATTTCTGACAAAACTAATCCTACAGAGAAGATAAAGAAAACGGGGCAGGGAGTCCGAGCGGGGCGTCCAAGAAATTAGTGAAAAAATTAATTTATTACTATAATGGTGTGGTCTAATAAGACTGTTTGGCAGGCACTTTAATATTTTTGTAAATAAATAAATAAAAAAAAAATATGACTCTTAAGTTGGCATAAATTAAAATTTAAAAAAAAAAAAGAATTCAGAAATGTTTTAAAGAAATCAAAACTAAATGTCAGTCTTATTTATCAATTTTAGTATCATTATCAGCATTAACAATTCTTGCGGCCATGAAATTTTAAGTGCTAAAAAGCGTTTCTTAAAAACTCTTTAATTTGTTTTCATTTTTTAAATTTATTTTTAAAAAGAAATGCACACTTATACGAATTACTCAACGTGAATTTAAGCATAACTATTGAACTTTTGCATGACGAAAAAAGGCATAATTTGACAACCACGCCAGATAAACCGCGGGAATTTGCAAGTATGATGTAAAGACAGTAGCAACGAAACATTATGCCGGTTTCTTACAATGTTGGCTACGGAATACGCAATCCAAACATTCTTTATGGTGTTTTATATGGGATAAATCTGCCCTATAAAAGAAATAAAGATCTGTTTAAGCGCAACTGTTTTTGTCTGTAACGAGCAGAAACAGCAACACGCATTCCAATCATGTTGGTATTGTCGTCTACGTATAAGAGCCCAAGTTACGATACTGACAACCAAATATCATTGTCCGGCCATATTTTAACAAATGTATTGACGTTTGCACAAGATCTACTCAACTTGCCTCCTACTAAAGCGATCCGAGTTCGATCACCGGCAGATTTTTCTCATATGGGTTATGTGACGGACGATCAAGTTGGCCGCCGGGTTTTCTTGGGATGCTCCCGCTTCCTCCATCTCTTCGCATTCCATCTCTTCGCATTCCATCTCTTCTCTATTATAGTGACTCATTCCATGTACAATTTTCAAAGCAAGCAACCGTCTATCGAAAGCCTACATTACAACATAAATATCCCCACGGGTACCCTTTCCAATGCTATATTTATTTATAACTCGTGTATTTATCCCAAACAAAGGTTTTTTTTATTGTGGTGCTGACGAATACTTTATTAAGTTACATAATGTATACCTGATACTGTTTTATTAGCAAAGGGAAAATCTAGTCTACATGTACGACATTTCCGGAATATATTCAATCGAAAAGAAAAATAACAGACTGGAGAAATAAATACGGGTGATGAAATTCGATAATAGATTAAGTAAAAGGAGGGGAGAGATATACAAATATGGAAACGGGACAGATAAAGAGAGGTTGTATGCATAGAAGGAAATGAAAATGTGACTGAAACAAACGATATGTAATGTAATGATCTTAATGGGGTGGAAGAGAAGAAACAGTTGTCTTCATACGTAACGACTGTGGAAGTACATGGTGTCCGAAAATTGTTTCCCTGATTACGTAACTTAGTAACATTCGCTAGATGTACGATAAAAGTATAAAATGCTTGAATAATTTTTGGAAACTATCTAAGTTTTTTTTCATGTGGAATATAACATCAGTAACCCTCACACAAGAATACTTGGCCATCATTGTTCTTGATATGAGTTAACATTTGAATCGCAGTCATATTGGCGTGTGGTGTCACTGGACAACAAATCCTATGAGATTTGCACTTTGTGTGTACAAAATAATGAACGATTGTGTAAGATATGACGAAGAGAGGGTTTTGGAATCGGCAACTGACGTGTGGCCCTACGCAAAGATTTCTTCTGATTTCGCACGGAAGACTATCTCACAGCTTCCACTTTCTCAGCTGAGGCTGATGGTCGGCCTGTCATCGGTAAGTCTGCAGCTGATCCAACTCGTACCACGCCTTAATGTTCTTGACATCAGACAAAATCCTCTACACTGTTATTAGTAATCGTATCTCTTCGTAGTACCACAAGACACACTGCGCTTTCTCCTGTTTGGTGAAAATATCCGTTTTCCAGTGTTCTGTACCTGATAGATACGCTACTTAGTTACTGCGAACCTGCAACGAAAAAAACTTTACTTGTGTCCTAAGAGTTTGACACAAGTTTCACTTTTTTTATCTTATATACAGCGGCTATAATTAATTTTTGTAATCAGAGAAACACTTTCCGGACGTCCAGCATGCCTAAGTCCTCGACTATGCCCCCCATAATAACCGCTTCTCAAGGCGATGTATAACCCATCTATAATGTATATAGTGAACTCGCCATCAACCGTTGGAGTGACCCCAAAAACTTGGTAATTTAAGTGCAAGTTATTGTATATGAATGAGCTGTCACACAGGACTGCAACGCTGCATAAAAAGGAAAATGAATATAAGACTTCCGGGAATTCATAAAATCGCCAGTAAAAAGGCTATTCCTATTTATTCACTAATGTTTATACGTAAAAGCTGACTTATATCAAGGCAATAGATTAGGATTTGTTTAATTTCTATGTGAAACAAGTGACTATAAATTACAATATATAACAATTAAAAAAATAATTTTTGTCCTCAACCTTTACCTTCATCTACCAATTAATTCAGTACATAAGCTAAAACACAGATTTTATCTTCGGAATAACAATGCTAACTAAAAAAGATTTTAAAAACTTTACAATTTTGGTTCACATTTTAATCAATAGTAACATCATTAAAAGAAAAAAAATTGGTAAAATGACTTCAGAAACACAATCAGGGCTACACAATTCGTGATTTTTTATCCAACCAGGTGTTAAATTGCTATTTTGAAGACATTTAACCTTTTTTTTAATTTGTTATCTAATTATGGGTTAAAATGTGCAACACTTTTACAATTCTTTGGAACACCTTAATCGTTGGCATTATTTATCCGAATATAAAAGTTATAATATGTGTAGCTTGTGTTGAATTATTTGGTAGATAAAAATTTTAACAGTTGAGTTTAGATTTAAGAAGCGTAACGAATGTTACGGTATTAGCTAAGCCCTTGTCGTATTGTTTTCGTAAGCATTTTTTAAACATTGAACGAAGAAGAAGGGCAGAAAAGCTTGTGAAGCAGACTATTTTAAGAAATTATTATTAGGGGCAGAGAAATTATAATATTAACATGTATTAAAAGTGTAGTAGTAATCAAAATAACTGCTGAGACGCCATCGTTTTACATTGTAAGTCACTAAGTATATGCAGTACTATAGTGTCTAAAGTCTTAGACATTGTTGCTAAGGTTAAACTTGCAGTTATAATATTATTTACATTACACACATAAACAATTTATCAAACCGTATTTTTATCAATTTATGAAATACTTCCTTTGCTCACAATCCTGAAACATGGCTCCAGAAATGTTTATTTACTTATAATGTAAACACTGGAAAAAAGTGGGAGGGAAGTGGGCGGAGTTTGAGTCTGACAGTCCTGATTGCAGCGCCAAAGACGCACAACATTCTCGTAACTTGGTGAACTGCAACCAAACAACAAGGTCAAGTAAAATACATTGGTAGATAGGCGAGTGTTCAGACCTGGTCTTCTATGACCATGGTCTCAACAAGTTGTTCAAACTGTCTACACACCCAACCAGCCAGGAGCGTCAGTACATATACACGAGTCTCGGACCACAGTTCTACCCAGCTGGTGGTTGACTGACTGTCCGCGACTGCTGGCAACAACTCTCTGGTCGTAGACTGACTGAAGGCTCGTAGTAGACTGCAGGTAGAGTTCTCGTAGACTGTTTACGGACTTCTCATAGTCTCGTCGTGGACTCTGGCAGAATGTCCATCCACTACTGGCGTGGCTCGCCTAACTCTTTAACACCGTGCTGTCGCCCTAAAGGCTAACACACCAGCTAAGCCGCACGGGCTATCAACTGCACAACATGAAAAATATCTCAAAATAGTAATCACATACCATGTCCATCCAAGGCAAACGTGGGAACTTTTTAAAGAAAAAATTTCGTCATTGTGAATATAACTTTCATCACATCTGTTTGCGTTTAACGATGTGTACCCTAATTTTATATTTCAAAAAATTATATTTCCCAAGACAGTTTAAAAAATTGTTTACGGTCTTAAAAATTAGTAGGTGATGTAAACCTGCTTCCTATATAGTACCTCCGACGTCTTTGTGTTTGAAAAACAAGTATTCTGATTATTGTGCTGAAACTATCCTAAATACAAGCAAGATTAATTCTACTACGAGTTGAGAAGGTGAACCAATTTCTTATGGACGAGTTTAGCAAGGGAAATATTCTTGCCAACAGTTGTGCTGGTGTCTGTAAGAGTAAGGGGGCTACGAACTTTGGCGAAGTTGGTACCGAGGTTTCACGAACGTCACGTCATTAAGAATTAACCATAGCCTAGGTGCCTTGGTCCAGGCGGGGGGGATGAAACTCTATAGGACAAGACGACAGCTTAAACGTACAGCTAAAATCGTATGTACCAACATCAAAATACAAAACATTTCGCTGGTCGTATGAACTTTACTTTCGCAAGTCATAAAATTTATCTCTAATCTAAATAACGGACTTTTTCTAAGCGTCAAAAATTCACTCAATTAGAAATTTTTTCTAGTTTCGCTATTGTATTTTGTTATTTTTTAATCGCAAGCTCTTTGCTCGGCCTCGGCGTTTGGTTGGCGACGTTGGCGTTGTTTTGAAATAGCGGCTAACGTGTTTCGGATGCGGTTTGTATTTACGTAATGTCGTCGAGAATTAAATGTTGTGTGGTTGCCAATAGTGGATTGTCTTTCTACAGATTTCCTGCAGACACAGGCAGGTAATATTATAAGCATTACTTTTATTCTATATTTGCACTTGGGTAGGTAGTTGTTACCAACGAAACCAACATATTATAGTCGTTTTGTAATATCCTTTCTCGTGATCATAAAAATATGGTAAAAGAGGCAATAAACAGTACTTAACCGTACATCCCTTCCACTCGGTCCTCCCTCATTACCCCCTACCATATATATATATATATATATATACAGGGTGTTCGAAAAGTCCTGCACGATAACGTACGGGACGGTAGGGGTGGTTGTGGTGAGCAATTTGAGATGGGAAACCCGGGGTCAAAGCTCAACCGTTACGCCCCTACGAGCAATGTAAAAGTATGAACATGTTTGGCAACGTCGCACTACTCCGAGAAAGGAATGCGGCGTCTGCTCGTCCTTGTTTG
>PNEQ01033090.1:0-12408 GCA_003012365.1 Medauroidea extradentata
GGCAAAGCCGCGGCCGGGTAGCTATTTTGTAGAGAAATAAAGATGAATTAAAAACAAAGATGTTCTGCAATTAAAGTACCCTCAGCGTAGTGGACTGGATAAAGCTGTTTGTATTTGTTGTTATAAAGATATACAGAGAATATAGTAACACCATCAATTAATACGTTATTAAAATTTAGTTACTCTTTTCTATAGTACATGCGGACGAAGCCGCAAAGGGACAGCTAGTCGATTATACAACTAACATTATTCAATACTTAAATACGTGCCAACACGTATAAAATTGGATTATTGTTGATAGAATTACCTAAGTATAAATTTATGACGTACAAATCTTAACTGAAATCCATTAAACATATAATAAGCAAAGCATTCATTTCAACTCGTTATTTCGTTTTTAAGTTAAAATTCTGTAATGCATAGAGTATGAATTCTGTATACTGCATTACAAAACTTGATCGCCTCTAGTGTTGGATTATAAATATTAGCAAAAATATAATTAAATATAATTTTGCTTCGTACAAAAAAATACTTTAGAAACAGTAATACGTACTGCCATATTTATGCTTACAATACTGACGCGTGCTAAAATAAACTATGTTCCTTGGCATCTGTCTACTTACGGTGGTTGGATGTTTCAAATATTTCAGGAATTTAAGATGTATACAGTATGTATAACAGATATTTTTACAAAAATTAAACTGAAATATTCATTCAAATCAAAACTGGATTAAAATTAAGAATGTATATGGCAAACTGTTTGTTGTCTTATATTTCATGAAAAAAAAAAAAACAGTATACTCTTCTCGGCGAATGCACAAATTATTTATAATTTTACCACACACATGTAAATGAATATTAAGAAAGAAGTTATCGTAAAATTGTTTCCCATATATCAATATTGGCATTCCTGTAAACTAGGAGGAAACTGTCAAATGCGTGCTGATGTTACTTGTATTGTAAAAATAATCAGTAGTTGGTTTATTTACAAAGCGTGATAAGTATCCCGTACTGTGAGTGGGTGTAAAACTTTTCATACTGTTAAGAGGGCTTTAAAAATGAATGACTCACTTTAATGTGAACAGCTAATAACAATCGTGGTTAGCCAGGTTGATGGCACTGCTCTCGTGGTGCTCCAAAATTTTACTGCTTCAGGCAGGTAACCTTCCACCTGTTCGTACAGATACAAGGTTGAATGCAACATAAAACATTTCTGTTTGTATGGTTGTTTAACGAAATCTATATTTACAATTAGTTTTAAATTAAACCTATTTTGCTTCCTTTATAAAAAAATAATTGGAGTTATCAAGGACATTAAGGAATATTAACGTATATATATATATATATATATATATATATATATATATATATATATATATATATATATATATTAAGATCAGCAACTTACGGTCTCATATAAAATTCTGCTGAGTTGAGAGATGCTTAAGGACTTTACTAAAAATGCAGTCTTCAGAAAGTTTTGTAGAGGCTTTGTATAGTTGTTATTACATGTCTCAGTATTTAACAAAAACTTTATTTCTGTGGTGTTGGTCTTTTGCAGAGAACATCTGGTGCTCGTCGGAATCCTCCCCTCGAGAGGTGGCGCCCGAGGGTGCGGTGGAAGAGGTACAAAGTTCTGGGTAAGTTCTGTTGCAAGTTTACCCCGCGAAGGTTTCGCCCAGCAAGGTTGGTAGGGGAGGGGATTATGGTGGTGCGACGTAGGTGGAGAGGGGGACGGAGCGGGATAAGCACACAGCAGTTCAGGCGGGCCATCTGCAGGCGTGCCACCTCCCGCGGCAATGACTCCCCGCAGCTTAAGTCTGCTTCATATGAATGTTATGCAAATTTTACTCGCTGGCGCCGCGGCGCGTGAGAGGAAGAAGTGCGAGGGGGAGGGGGTGGGTGTAGAGCTGGATGAGCGAGAGGGTGGAGGGAAAAAAATCCTGGACCAGGAAGGAGAGAAGAACGCTCTTCGTCTCCCTCGCTTCCGCAGATGGGCCTTCATATTTCCCATCTCAACACTCCATCCCCCTTCCCTGCTCCTTCCCAGCCCTAATCCTCGGAACGGGCTGCTGAAAAGCGACGCTTAAGCCTCGAATATACGATCGCCCTCCGCCTCTGGTAATCCGGCTTAAAGCGCCGCCCCTAACTAGGATTAACGCGTTTCCAAAGTGGCTCGCGAAATGCCGAATGGAACGACCAAAGGAATGCTATTTTTAAATCCCTTTCGAGATATAATTTTTTACTCCTCTTATATTATCCTTACAAATTTCGGAAACTGCAAATTTAACGTAATGACGATCATTTAGTAGGAAATATTTTATTTAGTTTACGTAAAGGTTATAACTGACGAAAAGTATATTACAATCACACAATAATAATTGTAATGTGTCCTGTGTATTCATATTACAAGCGTAAATGAACCATATACAGCAACTACATTGTTACTTGTGAACGATGGGCGTTTTCTATAAATGTACTTGAATAATCTTGTAAAACTAATTTACGTGTTTGTCTCGAAGTTTTCACACATATTTATGTAAAATTTTTCACGTGTTATTAACAACAAAAGACTTGGTATTAAACTAATTACAGACAACTACATTCAGTAAGGTTTTGAAACTCCAAACCAAAGTTAGTACGCATCTTTTGTTCCCAAAATATAACTGAATTAATGGAAAATATTATCTGTAGTACGTTTTGATAACATTTCATAAATTATGGTACTCTTATTTCAAAGTACTATTAAAAAAAAGTTCCTTTTAAAAATACTCGTTTCCATTACAGTGAGATAACTTCGTAACAATTCTAATGCAAATAAGGCAAATGTTTAATTACTATTTAAATCGCAAGAATAGCAACGGAAGTGGGAAGAAAAGGCACGCGAAATAATTTTCGAAACCGAAAGAAAAGTGCAATAGAAGGAAATAAAAAGCTAGTGCCGCCATGAAAGTAAAGTTTGGCCAAAAGGGAAAAAGAGAGAGGGTGGAGAGTGGGGTAAGGAAGGAGGGGAGGAAAGAAGTCCAGGGGTTAAGCCAGGCAGGAGCTTTAATCGACTTTCTCCTCGGCACGGCCTGCAGAAAGAAAAAAGAGAAAGTACGAGGGGTAAGGGTGTGGGGACGTGGAAGAAAAGGCCTTGGGAGTGCAATTTCCTGGAGAGAGAAAGTCGGCTGTCTCATGCTCTCTCCTCGCTGGAAGGTACGATGGCCCTTCTTCAGGCAGCAGGGGGATGGGTAATGGGAATTTGGAATTGCGTATCAATCTTCTTACCCATTTCAATCCTCAATATTTCCTTGCTCGCTCCTTTTCCCTGCTCGCTCCTTTTGCTCTTTTCCTTAGCCCGCCCCCAACCAACCCTTTTTTTTTATAAGAAAAAACTTTCCTTCACTGCTACCCGGGCCACTTGCGAGGTCTTCTAGGCTACTATTGCAGTGATGGCGAAGGTTGTTTTGTTCTGTAAAACACTGTTTTATTTTTCAGGACACATACACTTTCATAAAAAAATCTCCTGTGATTCTTGCTACTACTAGAAGGACCCTGAAAGTTATTCTTTAACGTAAGATCTAAGCGTAATTACTGACCATATAAAATAATACATTCCGTTATTTTTTTTTTTATTATGTTCGTCGTGCCAGAGGGGTGGTGAGTTAATGTATAATTAAATACGCGTAAATGAGTAATGTGAGATCCCAAACATAACACTTCAAACGCCGATAAGTCAGTAGAATGTATAAATAAACTCTGTTTTGAAGTATTAACTGAATATTGATATCAGTTTAGTTTAGTCTCTCTTTTATGATATAAGGCATTAAGCAATACCGGGGTGACGTATAAAAATGTCTAGAAACCTTGTAACTGTCAGAACTTAAAATTATTCTGAATTTTATTTCACAACATACGCCCGATAATGCCATTTACCAACGATGGAATTCATTATCATCGTCTTTATCAAAATTAATATCATCATTACCATTATCACTATCATCACCGTTATTGTCATAAATTCACATTTGCACACACAAACAGAATTTTATATTGAATAAATATTTTTTTCCTCTTAAAGATTTTTTACGTGTTCTTTTTTCCTGGTACAATATATTTTACTGAAATTTTAAAATAGTTATTTTCTATCACTAAAAATCTAATTTTTTTCTTAACTATGATAATTTTATGAGTCACAACACAAATCAAATTATACAAGAGAATAGTGATAATTGTATTATTGGCTGTATTTAATTGTATTTTGTATGTATTACCTTAATGTGGACCATTGTTTATATCACGGGCAGTGACAGAAAAAAATTAAAGGAAAGCAGCAGTTTAAAACTTTAGTTGTAAATTCCTGTTGTGACAATACAAAACCAACATTTTTTTTCTAAAATCAAAACTTTTCATAACATGGGTGTTTATGTTCAAATGATACTTTTTATTATAATGTGGAATATTTCATGATCAAACTTTACTTGTAGATGGGTCACGCAATTTATTGCTGAAATATTATCTTTTTACAACCAATATCGATAAAATTTTTGAAATCTCAGGTTAATGCTAGTAAACAATTGAACGCATTATTTCTTGTAAAGTTATACAAGCTATGTGCTTTATAGTTTCTTGTATGTAAATATGTCATAGAAATACAATTCCGTGCATAATATGAAAAATAATACTTATTTAGTGCATTTATATTATATTTTCTGAAAATATATTACTTATTTAGGTATATTTTCCATTATTAAGTTCGGGCCCTTGAAAAAATACCGACGTTTTCTAAATTGCAATTTCACGAGACGAAAATGCTGGCTTACGTAATTTAAGTATGTTATAACAAAAAATTTATATGCTACCGATAATTTTTTTTAATCCTTTAAAATATTGATTAATTCAGTACTTTTTTTTAAAATTCACTTACCAACTAAAATAACATTGTGAAAGTAGTACATTCAGTCAATTTAGAAATGTTACCAAACTGAGTTTCTAAACGCCACTGTGGTAATATGCGTGTGAATGTAAAGAATGTTCGAATACCCATCCGAAGTATTCGGGGTGGTGAATTATTGTGAAAATGGCGGAAATTGTGTATTACAACGTATTGCCTAGCAAAACTCTAAGGAATATGTTTATCCTGCATATTTTAATTTGCACTTAGTTTTTTTGCAAGTTACAGAAGACGGCGATGAATAAATCTACGATTTTTGAACATTCTTTATTCTTATCCAAATCTACACCGTGCGGAAAACCATCGGTAAAATTGTCCGACTACATAAAAAATTGGCGTGACCATCTTATAACTCAACATACATTTTTTCCCTGTTACGTTTTGTATGACTATTTGATGTAGTGCTCATGGTGAAATTAGCCAAGTATCCTGTAAAAATGCTTACAAAGATGTCAGTGACGCGATCACCACTTCAGATTTTTTATGTAGGCAACCTGTTATAACACAGTTTTTATTAAATAGTACATCAAAGAACACAAAATTACGTTTTAAAATTTGTAGTTTTATTAGAAGACATTGTCAATACCTTGTAAAAAGAAACAATACATAATTGTCGCAATCTATTTTGGGTGAGTTGCATAAAATATTGTGTTCTTGGAGATAGAGATACAGTAATTCAAACACAAATGTGATTCCATTGCGTTCCTAAAAACTTTAACTAATCATATGCTTATTTTTAAAAAATTAAACGAAAGTTTTAATTTTTTGAAACAAAAAAAAGATAAAATTAATTTTATACTAAATATAAAAAACAGGTGCAAAATGAATGGCGAGCTTTTTACAACATGTATCTTTAACTGAATTTCAGTAACAAAAAACATTTTAATGAAGAGAGACTGCAATAAAATCATATGTGATTGTAGATAATGAGGTACATTAAGTTACAAGCGAACGGAACAGGTACAGAGGTGTGATTGATACGTGTTATGTAATGGAACTGAAAGCAAACCAAAGAAAAAGACGGGGATGTTCAGCGTTTTCGTTTCGGCCGGTACAAAATTACGAGCCTTCGTCCAACAGACTTGTCTTACGTCTGCGAAAGCAGCGAGTAATGTCTTGCAGATTGAAAGGCGGCCGAGTAAGGCTGGGAAAGAAGGGCTAAAAAGACGTGAGAGAATTAAAGCAGGTCTCCGGGGGTCGACATAAACGTATCGATAGCGGGTTGGAATGTCACACCCCATTGACCTACGGGTCACACACACACACACAAACGCTCATGCTTTCTCTCGCTCCCCTAAACAAGGACGCTGCAACCTCCCAACCAACTTACCACCCCCCTCCTTTTCCACAAACAACCCCACACAAAACCCCTCACCCCTTACAACCACACGTAGCCCGCGCCGCCTAAAGCCACCATCCACCTTCTGGAAGGTTACGGAATCGCTAGGGGCGTAACGCAAATGGCTGACGAGAAGGAAGAAGGTCGTTTGATCCTACGGGTCTCCCCCGATGTACACAGGACCTTACCGCGATCCGTAGGGGAGCTGCACGAGTGGAACAAGGTCACAAGTACAGTGGGAAAACAGCGGATTTGCTGAAACTCATATACTTCAGAGTCAGAGCACAATTTAAAATCAAGCTGTGGTATGGCATTCTTCACTTTCGGACTCGATTGTTACACACTAGTAAAAACACAAAAACAAAATCTAAAAATATTAAACATAGTGCTTTAAATCAGATGCACCTATTTGTTTCTGTATTTGGATTAAGGCTTCCTTCAAAGCGACAATCGTAACAGTTGCAGGGAGAGCATCTGATGTTACATTAACAAAATTGAGTAGCGGTGACCAATAAAAGAAAGAATACTTTCTTGAAAACTACACTTATTTGTTTGCATCTAAGAGCGATGCTTATCTGTTTCATACTGTGTTAAAATCTGCGTGTTGTAATCCGAATACATTACAATATTATATTCACAACATACACTGTATTGTGAGTTAATACCAGTGAAACTCTGACTAAAGCCATATTGGATTGAGTTAACGTCATATAAAAATTATTTGAAACAAATGCTATAATTTTAGACACCCTCTTAATTATTGTAAAAATAAGGCACACAATTTAGTTTCAATACTTTTTCGTTACAGTTTACTTTTTTGACTATACGTGTTTGCTTATAAGTGTGCAATTACTTTAAAACGATACTTAGGACTAAAATAATTCTGAAAGAACTCGATAAAGTTATCTCTTCGATTAACGCTAGATCAAATTATTCCTCGTAAGCATTATTTTTGACAATATTTCATAAAGCTGAGAAAAACTGTCGTAAAAATTTTTGAGTCTAATGACTTGTTTTAAAAACCCATCGACTACCTCCCCTCACTCCTTTTTATATTCAGTTGACGACTTACGGTTTCAAAGTTGCAGCCACATTGACCAAAATAACATGGCACGCTCCACTATTCAAACGCATACCGCCATGTTTGGGTAGCGGTTTGTTATTTGTGTCACAGCTACGTTCAGAACTGTTAGAATGGAGCTACCGTAAAATATATAAAGAGGCGAAAAACACTTTCCTTAATCATCTTTAAGAAAGAAAAAAAACATAACTCGTAAGTAATCAGAAGTTTAAATCACATTTGATTTTCTTCCTTTATTTTCTTAAAATTACTTTTTTTTTTAATGAAAAGCGCTTACTTAGTAGATCGTGACTAAGCTAGGTTCAAAACAGTTAAAAAAACACTGCTCTAAAATAAATAAAGAGACGAAATGTAGTTTTCTCAGTCACCTTAAAAACGCCATAGTTCAAATAGTATGTTGTTTTACGTTCCTATTTTCTTCAGCTAATTGAATGAAAATTAATAAGAGGTTTATTAATGAATTGATAATTAAAATATATTTTTTATTCTTGTGGAGTGTTTATTTTACAATAAGTGTTACTTTGTTTGTATAAAATTTTACCATCGTTATGGTCTGTTCAGATAAATTTTTTTAATAACTAAAACGTTTTAAGCACCATTCGTATATAACGGTGACACCGTCCGTCCTATATTGCACTGTTTTAGCGAACTAATTCACTTATATTATTCAAACAAATTTAAAATAAAAAGTTGTAGGCAAGTTATTTGTTAGGCTTAACATATTCCGTACTATTTGTTTGCAGTAGGTATTCGGATTTAGAAATCATGGAATTAATCCTTATTTTTAAGCTATTGGAAAGTAAATGTCTGTAAAGTTGACGTTTGAGGCCACGTTAAGGTTATTTTCAACCAATTAAAAAGGAAAATAACTGCAAATAAATATACCATTATTTATTAATAACTATTCTCCGGTAGTTTCAAGAGAATTTATTGCTTTCTTTTTGACGTGTAGGCAAACACAATTGGGTGCAATCTATATGACTTTATATTACTTAGAAGGCTTGTATCGGCAGCTCTGCCTGTCCCCTGAGACATTGTTGCCAGAACTGGTGCATCCTCTCCAAACAAAACCCCCTTTCCCCCTCACCCCCTTTCAACCAACCACCCGGCCACTACCCACAGTTCGATAGAAAAGAGGGCTTCCTGTTGTCTTCGCGCACCGTTTGTTTTGCTACTGCATCCTGGAAAGCTTTCAAACGTTCCCTCCTCTCCTCGTCAGAGATCGGGCCGAAATTCTTCTTCTTTCACCCTCGAACCCTCCCCTTTCCTTGCTTACTTTCCCCACGACCCCTCTTCCAGAGCTCCGTCTCCAGGCCGTTTCCGGGAGCGGGCGGAGGCCTCCGTGTCCCAGAGGCGATTTCTTCCAGTGCATTTCCAAGACTTTCTCCCGACACACGATGAACTAATAAATTCCCCTTACGTCCTTCCGGCCGGTCGCCTGCGAGGTATGCAGCCGTCGACACGCCTTACTTTCCCGTTTGCCGCCCAGCGATGCGAAAATTGTGCGGGCCTACGACGCGCCGGGACCACGACATTTGACGAGCTTCCGTTTTAAGTTTTCCTTTTCTTAAAAAACACCCGCTCGCAAAAATATTTTCTTGTTTCTCATCATGTTCCAGATCGTGACACTTGAATATTAATACGACGCTCTGAATTCGAATTCTGCGGGATATGAGATATAACAGCGATAAACAAATTAAGCCCTCTGCGCTACTGCTTGCATATCAGAAAAAAATAACACTTTTGTTTGCATTTTATAATATTGAAGCAAGGGAGACCGTCTCAAGTTAGCGAAACTAGACTAGCGACGTATGCAAACTTTCCAGTGGATTCGCTGACATTCCTTGGCGTTCCTCGGAGTCGTTAGTCAGCTTAAATAATGAATTTTTCTGCGATCATGATATCGCTTAGCCACGTTCGGCGTGCAGTTTCTCATCGCTGTACTTAAAAAAATGAAGCAATTGTAGCGAAAATTCCTCTTCGTGATACATCTGTTAAAATCCAATTACTCGCCAATAAACAAGAGGGTTTTAAAAAAATTAAGTGTTCATGGACTGCGAAATTCCATATAAATTAATTAAAGTTATTGTTTCGTATCAGGTTAAGTTCACTCTCAGTAACAATCAGCTGAATGTCGGTGATTACAACGAATCAGTTTTCACTGTTTTGCAGTCAAATTTCAAATGATTCTGGAAAATGTTCTCTTTTACAAATTGAGAGATTGGTACTATTTGAAATCTTGAAGGTTTTGCATATAATTCCGCGAAAGATTTGATCAGTTGATTAGTTTTATCTTCAACATAACTGTTTTACCCCGCACAAAAAATTGTTTTTTTACTATCCTGCTATCTATCTTTTGGATGTGTGGACGATATTCGACGTAACGAACTGTTATTGGAAGTCTTTTATGGAAGCTTGTGGCCACTCGAATTCCCTACAGTATTCGTCGTTAATGTTTCCAGTAAGCTAGTGTAATATTTTGAGCAGAACACGTGGATTTTACACTAAAGTTTACGCTTACTGAGAGCAGCATGAGTAATGTTATTTTGTACAGTGACAAAGCAGCTTTATTTGTATAGTCTTGTTGTACTGGTGTTTTTATAGTAGTCTGTCATATTTATTTATTGAACCATTCTTTACGAAGATGGTTAGTAGGCCTACATGTTACATATTTTCTTTATTTACGTACGACAGATCGAAATTTTAATGAACACTTAATTCATAATTTTTTTGCTGTCATAGACAGCTAATACAGGGAATTCAATTCACATCGACTATTACGTATCACGTTTTTCAGACTGTAAATAAAGTCGATAATATGCAAAAGTTCGTAAATAACCTCTTGTACCATGATGACCACATTTTAAAAACATTTTGTCCCTAACTGATTGCTCTCTGATGTTAAAATATTTTTCCAGCAAATTATTTTAATACAGATATAACTGAATTAAATTTTTTTTATTTCTTCGTAACGTTTAATCTGGACTTTTTTTAAAGATACAAGTTACTACTTTTCTTTTCACTTACGCAAAAAAATATATGTTACAGCAGTCAGTTGAATTTATGATACGAATGTTCACCTACTGAATTTCCACGTCACATATTCCACTTATCCATAGGCCCATCATATAACAGTCACCATTCTTTGCCATTCATCCTTTGAACTACTAAGTCATTGAGCCTTTACCCCCCTTCCTCCTCTTTGGATAAATTAGAACTGCAGTAACATTGTTGGCATCTTATTTACCTTACAACAGCTCACCAAGGAAATCTACTTTTTGTTACTCTTTGAAGTATTAAAAGGAAGTGTATGTTAATATTCCTGATAAAGTAGTTGACGCGTTTCTGATATACGTTAGAAATAACTAAATGGCAGTCGGAAAATCACGTTTAATGGACTTCGAAAGATCTATCCCTACAAACACCAAACATCATCAAGACTGTATAAAAACTCAGTGGAACGAAACGATGGTCTGTGGGATAAACGATGTCATAAGTATTTTGAATTATGGCTTCATATAATATTTTGTCAAAGTCCGAGTTAGCTGATGATTTGGGATGTCATCAGAAATTCTGTTAATATTTGGCGTACATCATAAAACCGCTTATTAATGATAAGTAGTTACGTAAGTTAAAGTTTTTAGAGTCAATATCTTTAACTGCAATAAATGACAATAGTAAACATAATCTCATAAGGATGTTCTTAAGCTTTCTGATGTTTACTACAAGTTTCTAAGAGCTTTATAGTATACTAGCAGTCCCCCGCGGCTTTGCTCGCGAGTATTATTCGTAACTGATAATATTTACTTTTATTTAAAAACCTCTTTGTACACAAGATTGGTACTTCAGTCATCAAGTGTTAGAACGTCCAAGCGGCTAGTTGAACTAATTCTGCAGCAGGATAAGTAGCTATAGCTGTCCACGCGAAAAGCAGTCTTAAGTTTGTCCCTGCCACTAACAGCAACTTCGCCTGGGCCTTATTTATAGCCCTGCCTGTTTGACGTTGTAGGGTAGTTACAGACACCTAAGGTAAGAGGTTAATCGAAAGAGAAACATCTGTTTACCTTGTGCACAACCATTGGTGACGGTGCCCTCAATTATACATTTTCAAAATATTAACTTTAACTTAATTGACATTACAAAGTTTCAGTGGGTAAAGGTTTCGCGGAAACGTATTTGGTGCCCCAAACTGATATTAGGGAGATAATATATCGTCGGTTTACTGCCAAAAGTGACAAAGTCAAAATGAGATAATATTACAAAAATGCTAGGAATATGTATATGTTGTTCACGAACAATTGCCCAAGTTTAAAGTCAATTCGTCGTTTCGTACTGTTGTGTCACAGTGTAGTAACATACCAGATTTTTGTTAATATCTACAATTTAATACTGTTTTTAGACGATATAGCATTTATGACTTAATCACTTTTGGCAGTATACCGACGATATGTCAGCTGATATTGTAGAGGAACCTAAGTGGAAAGCGAACTGCAATTTTACCCCTTTTAAAGACTACATGTAAATTGCACTAATTCGATCTGCCTTGTAGTTTGTGTGTGTCAGAATTGAACGTTCGCACGCAGCTTTTAACGGAATTCGAGCCCAAAACCTTCCGGAATTTAGACCTGAGTAACAAAAAACTGCGTCACGTAACGTCGAAATAATTCATGAAAAATAAAATGTATTTAATATATATATACATATACATATATATATATATATATATATATATATATATATATATATATATCTGTGTCCTGGGCTCATAGAGGTTGTACAACACCACGTATCGATAGGTTACTGTAGAGTGAAACTGCTAAACTGCTGTATAGGTTGTTTCTCGCTGCTCGTTCCGGCTTTTCGGATCGTCTGCCTTGTATATTGACCAACTTAGTTTTATTCTTAATAATCACGTTTCTTACAAAGAAAAAAAATTACATACATATTTTTTAAAAAATATTTACGTAAGCATCACTCTGACGCGAACAACACCTCAATATCGCTACTGGTTAGACAGATATCGTGGGTTGATGGAAAACAAATTTTGTGCTC
>PNEQ01033091.1:0-17276 GCA_003012365.1 Medauroidea extradentata
CTGTGAAGTGCAAGGACAAGCAAAAGATTGTTGACCTGAGAAAAGATAGTACTCTTTTTGCCAAGCTGTATGTTGCTAGTCAAGCAAGACAAATGAATGTTACAGAGTTTTTTGCATATGAAAACAGCAATTGTCCACCTTCCATATCAGTCCTTGGTAAACTTCGAAAACCCAGTAAAAAATCCGACATAGTCTCCTGTATCATCAACTCAAGTGGAGTTTCAGTGACAACTGCCGATGAACCAAATGTTTCTTCCCTTATAATAGATGGAGCTGCTTTGGTCCATATGTTTATCCCACAATCTAGTCGAACATTTCAAGAGTACTGCGATCAGATTGTTGGACCATACATTTTGATGAGACTAAAAACTGTGGACAGAGTCGATTTAGTTTTTGACCGCTATCTAGAAGTAAGCCTGAAAAATGACACAAGACAGTTGAGAGGATCTGGTCCAAGAGTAAATGTGAAATCCAATGTTGTCATACCTAAATCCTTCAGTAAGTTCCTTGCTCACAGCAAAAAAAAAGATCTCTTCAGTTTTTTAGCAGAAAACCTCGTAAAGATGGATCTGCCCACTGGGAAACAAATCATTTGCACCTACAGAGACACGGTAATTGGTTCACACATGGACACTTTTGAAACTATTTCTCCCACATCCCACGAAGAAGCCGATGCTCGTCTATTCCTTCATGTACGCCACGCTATTGAATACTCGAGACATTCAAAAGTCACAGTGAAAACTGTTGACAGTGATATTGTAGTGATTGCCATGTATGCTTTCTCAAGACTACCGAATCTGGAAGAATTGTGGTTGGAGTATGGAAGTGGAAAGTGTCTTCAATATCTTCCCATTCATGTGTTGCACATGAAAGTTCCACAAGGAGTTCCAGATATGTTGCCTTTCTTCCATGAATTTACAGGAGCTGACACAGTTTCCAGTTTTGCAGGTATTGGAAAAACTACATCGTGGAAAATATGGATGACATTTCGAGACATAGACAGAGCTTTTTTGGCTTATTCCAAAGTTCCCAAAAACATTTCTAACGATGACGAGTCTTTCTTACTCATTCAACGATTTGTTGTCCTTATGTACCATTCATCAAGCTCCGTGGAGACTGTAAATGAAGCCAGGAGAATTCTCTTTACACAGCATAGCAGACACATTGAAAACATTCCACCGACCAGCAATGTTCTGCTGTATCACTTAAAGAGGGCTATCCTGCAGTGTTATTTGTGGATTAACTGCCTTCAACGGAATTTTCCGCACCAGGATCTATGTCAGTGGGGATGGAAGAGAGTGGGAGATGAATACGAGCCACTCTGGTCGTCAAACCCCGAAATTACCACGGAGAAGCTACAAGAACTGATAGCATGCAAATGCAAAAATATATGTACACATTGTCGATGTATAATATTATGCCTCAGTTGTACTTTACTTTGCAGCTGTGAGGGTCAAAGCTGAACATAAAAAACATTTTAGGTAGCCAATTTAAGTTTTAAGTTGCATGAAATTGTATGGTTGTTTTAGTTTCGTGTTTCAATAGTTTGTTAAAACCAGCTCACTGCCATTTGTAACACTATTTAACTTTTCCTTAAAGATACATAATCATACCATATATTTTACTAACATGTAATTTATAATGCAATTAGAAAGGGAAGAGCAACTTAAGCAAAAATTAAAAGAAAATTCTTCAAGTGGAACCTACAGCTTGTAAGATCTGGCAGTGTGTTGAGTTTTGTGTTGTCACAGTGATAAAGCTTAACCTTATGTCTTAGAATAAAACGATTACTACCTTTTTTGTAGCTTTTTTAAAGAGCTTTCCAATGATATACTTAACAACTCAATATGATGATAAATGGTGAAGATATTACCATTTCAACGAACCCCTGGTCATCGTCATAGTCGCCATTTTGATTACATCATCACAGGGCAGTCATGACCTTTGATCAAGTGTCTCCCGGCGGTTTTTTGTTCCTTAGTTCGTATACAGGCGCAGTATAAAATAAAATACTGGTATCCGGAAGTGAAATGTTTTTACGCTAACTCCACCGACTAAGGTGACATGTTCATACATTAAGTTTAAATCAGTTTGTTCTTTTTAGTGTGACATACTATGAAGCATGGAATCGCTACCTGGAACTTAGCTCTTTCTGGTTCCCTTCTGAAAATCTAGTTTAAAATGAGTATTTGGCCAAAAATCTAAAAAAAAATATTTTGTGTTAAATTACGATTCTATGGCTGATTTAAAGTATTATTGAGTTTAACCTGTAAACATCTCAGCCCTCAAACCTTTTTCTTTCATGAAAATAATATGGGTGGCTACCCTCATAATGCATAAAATTATTTTGCTGCCAGGTTTTGTAAACATTTCATGTTGTCTATTTGAGCAGCACATCAAAAGGAACGAAAAATGTCATATTGCAAGCTCCTAGATTGCACCATTTACCAGAAAAATGCACCCTATTGTTGCTATGTCAATATCACATCTGGTACATAGGCAAAAAGAGGCACTTCCGCACCATTTTCTCAGAAAAGTGCAACCTGTGACGCAGTATTTTAAAAGCATCGCAAAATCTAGCTAAGTAAACTTAAAAAAAAACTTCGTTGCGACTCGATTCAGTTGGCATCAAGTTGTTCAGTTTCGCAGCAACTTTACAAAATGTTATTTTTTATTTGGAGACAAACCTTGAATTTTTTTTTAACAGCAGTACAATTGTTTCGTTATTTCTGAAATAATTTAAATACATTTTCAATTCATTTCTTTATTTTTTCTCTGAATAACAGAAACGAAGTCCCATGAAAAATTATTTTGAGACTGTTGCCAGTTGTTTGGGGTCAAAGCACTTCACTTATGTTTTTCGATGAGATAAAAAATATAATATTTTCAAAACGATTATAATTTTTTCAGGCTGTAATAAAAGGAATTTTACGTTGTTTATAAACTACAAGAATATTTCTCTTAGAAAAAATTAACTTTTGTAAAAATGCTGCAATTCTAATTTTGTTATGCTTTGAAAAAAACTGAATTATAGTTGCATTTTTTGTGAGCATGGCGCATGCAAAAACCCATAATTCCTTAGCGGAATTACGTATTTTTGCCTACATACCAGACGTTGTGAAATTGCCAAACCAACAATTGGGTGTATTTTTCTGGTCAATTGTTTAATCTAGGAGCTAGCAACAATATTACCTTATTCGTTCCTTACGATTTGCTGCTCGAATAGATAACATTTAATGTTCGGAAAACATGACAGCAAAGTAATTTTATGCATTAGAAGGGTAGCCACCCATATTATTTCGTGAAAGGGAAAGGTTTGTGGGCTCAAATTTTTAACAGACTCAAGAACTTAACAGTACAAAAAATCAGTCACAGAATCGAAAATTAACTTCAAACCTTTTTTTTTGATTTTTGGACGAAATACTAATTTTAAACTAGATTTTCAAGGGATCACATCTCCTTTATTACGTGTGTCTTGAAAGTGCCCTATATAAGGTCGGCACATTTTTTCACAAGGAATCCCTACCCAGAGTTTGGGCTATTAGTTTCCTTATATCATGTTTAGCGAGGACGTGAGGGCATAATAAGAACACCACGTTTGCCGGACAAGAGCCATGTATTTAAACAATATATACAATATCGATACCCTCGTGTGAAAACCTCGTCACTCCAAAATATATTTTTTAACAGGAAAGGGAGTCTTTTGCTGGTTACAATCCAACAATAAAGCTTCGTGAGCTCTAATTTTTGCTTTAATATTTTTAAAAAACATATCTGGAGGTACACGTGAAAACCTTATATCTCCAAAATCAGTTTTATTACAGGAGAGAGAGTTTTTCGCTTCTTACAATCCAACAATGGATTTGCGAGAGTTCGGATTTTTTATTTTAAAATTTTGAAAAAGGAATTTTTTTCGGGGTAGAATGTAAAAATAAAACGAAAATCTAAAAAGATGGAGTTACGTGGTTTTCACATGAGGGTATCGATATCTATACATTCACAAGACCGCACTGGTTGGACGCATGTAAACTGTTCTGTACGGCTTACCGGGAGAGACTGCCTTCTCCTGGTTGAGGCGCGAGCTTGCCGGGCGACCCCAGTAATCCCTTGTCCTGCCTGGACAATGGAATGTGCCTGGGGGTGACGCGCTGTTAGCGGTCGTCCGGCCGGTCAGGGATGTACAGCGCAACTGTGCTGTCTTTCACTGACACGCTGTCAGGTGCGCATCGCTTCTGCATACGGCAGCGATGAGCCACCACATCATGTATGGAGATTTATATTTATTAATGTTCTGCATTTAAGCAAAGTAAACATCACATGTTTTAGTTCAGAATTCCTTCAGAATTTAACCATCACCTTCCATCAGTAAAATAATAAGCAAACTTTTCCGTAAAAGACATGTACTAATTTAAAACCATTATAATTTCTCGAAAAGGGTACATATTAATTGATAAGTTATTTACTTGACAGCCTTTTTCAGCGTAAATTACTTTATTTCAGAACATCCATCGGGTTTGTTGGGTATGAAAACTTGTAACAAGCTAAATTGTTCTAAAATGTGATTTGTTCTACATGTTGCATTTTGTAACATGCTGTGTGGTGTAAAATTTTTGACATTTTTAAATTATATTTTTTACTGTGCTAGGAACATTGTTGTAACAAGATGTAACTTTCATAAATACACTCTGCATACAAGTATTCATTTCAAAATGTAAAAAAAAAAATTCTTCATAGTGTTTTATCGACACATCTGAGATGTTGGCATGTGATGAAATTGAATTAACAAGAAAACGATTTCTGCTTCTAGTGAGATTTACAATGATACTTCATGTTCACAATTGAAATACAATTTAGAAATTACTAACAGTTTGAATGTGACTGATTCGTTGCAGTTAATAGAACCAAAAGAGTAATTACAGTCACAAGAACCAGAGGTGCATTTCAACAAACTGGATACCTCAAAATCTGTACGGGGCCGTGATGGCCTAATGGTCGGACACATCTGGTTTCGATTCCCAACGGGGTCAGTCCCCAGATTTGCGCATGTCGGGATCGTGCCGGACGATGCCGTTGATCGGCGGGCTTTCTTGGGGATGTTCGGTTTCTCCGTCCTTTTATTTCGGTGCTGCTTCATACTCATCTCATGTCAACTTTCACCAGCGCTAAATACCTCGGAGTTAAGCGCTGGTCAAGATCTCTCACCCAAAATCTGTAAATTTAGAACATTCGTTACCAAGTTTGAGCGAATTTTCATTAACAGAGATGAGTGAACCTTCTATCGTAAAGTATGCTGATCCAGTAGTTAGTGATGAGTCTCTTATTAATGACTCTGGATCTGATTTTAAGATTTACAGGAACTTTTTGCAAACATACTTCATTTTACTGAAAGCAATACTGCTGTGGACAAAGTTAAATCTTTCTGCGAAGAGTTAATTTCTTGGGTTGTTGATAAACCAATTCCATAAACTTCAGTGTCTAGTTTGTTGAGATTACTTACTAAAAATGGTCAGCGCCAATTGTCTTATACGCGAGAATTCTTCTGAGTACTCCAAGAAAAACTCGCGTTAGAATGATTGAGTCTGGACTATACTGTTCGCACGAATTGAAACCGGCATACGGAAAATTCTTAACAATAAGCACATAATAGTAAAGGTATTATATAAATTCTTCTCAATGTTGGTGGTTTCTCACTGTGTAAATCACCAGAGTGCTTTTTGGTCAATTTTAGCTTCAATTCTTACACATAAAGGCATATTTATAATTGGAAATATCATGGACTTCAATCACTAATTATTTCCTGAAATACTTTCTAGAAGAGTTCAACAAGTTACATCAGTATGGTATAGTTATGGATCAGAAATATTAAAATTAAAAATGTCCAGCAAAGTAATTTACTCTAAATACAAAATGTCATGATGGATATTTCAGCTGTTCAAGGCGTACAGTGTATGGGGAATACAAAGTAAAGAGAGTTAGTTTCTTCGAGTGTGATGCACCAAAAGGAACTGATTTACATTTTGCCAAGTAAACAAATAAGGATTACCATCAAGGCACATGTTGTTAAGAAGATATCTTCAGTTTGGATCTTGTTAGTAATATGCCGCCTAATACATGCACTCAGTTTGCCTTAGCGTAGTAAGTTGTGCTGCAGCAAGAAATACCCAAGAATAAATATTATAAGTTTGTCACTCTGTCCATGGCAATAATGTGGTTTCTGCTCAGCAAGTTGTGAACTCACATTTTGTAGCTTTTGAGGTTTCATCTTTCCCTAAAGTGCAAAGAAGTCCATTACATTTTAATAGCCAAATGACTTCATGCACAAATCCCTAATACACAGTTACAGCGTTGCATGACTTTAAATTTGTGTGTGGCTCAAATCAGATAGATTCTGTAGAATGATTGACAGCGAAACAGTTTTTGTTCAAAACATTGCTTATTGTTACTTGTATACGAATATGGCTGGAAGGGCGATTCTACACGAACACCAGAATTGCAGTGTTTGAACAGTTTGCTGAAATGCGAGCTAACGCCGCCAGCACAATCACAACATAAATAAATTGGGAAGGTGTCAATGTTACTAGACGAGCGCTAAAAATGCAATTCAAGGAGGCATTAGCTACAGTGTCAGTGCTTCTAACACAGAAGAATGTGTTAGCGACCCCAACACTTGAAATGCTAAGTAATCTACATGGCCGCGTTCATAAGCAGTTTAAACGTTTCTAGGCCCCAGTGTAGTGAGTGTTGGTAAAGATGTTTGACATGGAAAAATTTATACATGAAGTGGGGCAGAGTTCACCCATGTACAATACAGGGATGAAAGAATATTCGAATATAGAAGTAAAGGCAGCATGCTGGGCAGAAATAGGCGAAGCTATGCATGCAGACTGGAAAGAAGTGACTGTTGCCATAAAAAATTAACGAGGCATGTCTGCATTGTTGATGCATTGGTGTTCTGCTATAACCATGCATTTTAAAGAGGCATCGAAAATTTGGTAAAGTAGCCTACGAAGCTGTCTGTAATTGATTAAGTGCCACAATATTACGATACTTTCAATATTTAAATTGCCAATAAAATCAAATAATTTCTACGTGGGAGATGAATGAGGTAAAAATAGCAACAATAGACATTCTTCCTTAATTTCCTTTATAAAAGGTAGTGTTCTCTGCTACAAGCTTTGAAACGATTAAAATTTATAATAACCCGTAAGACAACAATTAAAAATAAAATACTGTATTAGCCATACACTCTGCAGTAACATATCAAAGTTGTACCGCAGTTAGTGGAAACTACCAAAAGCACTGATTTTGTTACCGTTAAATTAATCACGAAACAAGTTTCGTACATGTAAGCCAAGTGAACGTCAACCGACACTGGGTGTTTAATCAAAATCTTCTATTTCAGAAGACAATGTGTCCTCAAAAGAATTGCCATCCCTCCTTCTCATGAACTTATGCAAAGCACAGCAACACTTACCGATTTTGATTACAAAGTCTTAATGAACAGGTATCACGGAATGCAAAACGCGCCACTTATTACTCAGAATACCAAATACACATTCCACTATGTGGCTTGCTCTAGTATGTGTGTAGCTGTACACTGCGTTGCCATGTGTTATATATTTTTTGAGGATATTGGCGCATCAAATGAGTAGATAGGCCAAATGCTTCATCTCCAAGAAACACATAAGGAACTAGTTCACTGACACCTATATTTTGAGTAGGTAGAGGTTTGTCACAAGGCAAACCATGTTGTTGATCAGCGACTAACCGTTTCCAGATGTTTGCTCATTTGGAAATATAGGAGTCATCTACTCGCCCATATGAACCGACATCTACAGTTGTAAAATAGTACTTGGCATCATCGATAAGCATAACTATTATAGAGATTTTTTTTTTAATTTTAATAGTCCGATCCAGTACTGGACGGACACTGGATTCGGATGTGCTTCCCATCTGCGCTACCTAAACAATTGGGATAAATAGTCAGTTCAATTTCCGAAGCTTTTTTAAACCACAAATCCTTTGTGAACTCTTGACATTTCCAAAAGCTGTAGCTTACTCCAGATTTCTTCACATGTCTCCTTCACTATTAGTGGAATAGTTTTCCGCGAAATCAATTTCTGGATCTCCAAAGCTCTCTCCTGATGCTCGAACAAAAAGTAAGTATGTCTGTCATATAACTAATTGCAAGATATTGTTTATCAGTTTAATGGACATGTAGTTTGACATGCATAAATGTAACATACATTGACACATATAACAAATAATAAAAAATGAATGTTATTTTGTTGCTGGAGGTTAAACAGACTTTTCTCTGATATACGAAATCATCCGAGATAATGTATGTTTGGAATAGAAAATTTTTTCTGTCCATGTGTTAAACGATTAGGTATTTCAAAAAACCCTTTTTTGTAATTATTATCCTAAATACTTATGGTTAACATACTCAAGTAGCAGACATTAATTACTTATTCTGGTCCAGCAACAAGATCGAAATACTGCACTCACTGAGTAGCCCCTAGGCTGAGGTTTTATTTTGTTTGAGGTGCCACATGCCAAATGTTTTTACATCTATTTGTGAGTGAGTGTGTGTACAGGGGCTGAGGACGACACATTTGTCATTAGCGCCCACAGATAGGTTAAATAAACAGGAACACAAAGCGTCCATAGGAAGCAACACATAGTCTACAGTAACAACGCAAAGACAAACAAAACAGGCACTAACTACACAGGAGATACGACAGAAAAAATTGTCAGGGACACATTAACAAATTTAAAGGCTTCGAAAAGTCCGTACAAAAAAAAACACGACACAGAAAGAAACAGTTCACAACAGATTAAAAAGACTCATCGCACGAAAAGAGGAGAGCAAGATGCTCACAGACGAGCCATCCATACATAAGATTACCCAGATATCGTCAGCAAGATTAAAAGTACGGCGGGCCTGGTCATATCTGTGGCACTCCAACAGAATGTTCACGACAGTCAATGGAATGCCACAGACATCACAAATAGGAGGGAGTTCAGAAAAAAGCAAGTGCCTGTGCGTATCACGAGTGTGATAAATCCGAAGACGCGTGAGGACGTCCTCCTGTCTTGTTAATAAGGTGCGATGGTTAAAGACAGCCGATTCAGTAAGGGCCCGAAGTTTGTTTGTTAGAGGGATAGCATGTCGATT
Source organism: Medauroidea extradentata (assembly GCA_003012365.1). Lineage (NCBI taxonomy): Eukaryota > Metazoa > Arthropoda > Insecta > Phasmatodea > Phasmatidae > Medauroidea > Medauroidea extradentata. The sequence continues at coordinate 9,179 of PNEQ01033091.1, forward strand.
CCTCTGCCAGGAATCCCAGACAAACTTACGGACACCATACAGCACATCACACAAAGGAACACGAAAGTCACAAGGAGAAAGGCTGCACGTTTCCTTAGCTGCCGCGTCTGCCACATTATTGCCTGGAATGCCGACACAAACCCGGTCAGCCATTCTCAGCCTCTCCCTGATCGAAGAGAAAAGGGGGTGAGCTGAGAAGCCAGCTAGCAAAGCTTGTAGAGCACCCATCGAATCGGAACACACCAGACACTTGTGAGAATACCCCTACCAATAAAACACAGAGCTTTAAAAATAGTGTAAAGCCCTGCTGTTAAAAATGCTGCATGGCAGATCAAGTACAAAGATTTATCTCTCTGTATGTACAACAAAGACACATGGAGTAGAGGTATCAGTTTTGGAGCCGTCGGTGTAAAAGCAGGTAAAGCCCTTAAAATTTGTCGATATAAAATAGTTAAAAAGGCCTTGTTAAGCGTAAGCGGAAGTGGTCGGCTTCGGAAAGTTCGCCAAATCAAGCACTACCAACACCTGGTGCATCGCCCATAGAGGATCTGGGCACCGAGTAGGCAGCACATGCCCAGGAACGTCACTCCGAGCACAGGAGTGCAAGAAACGGACACACACAGGTTAGGTGGCTCGAGGTCTGGGGCCATACAGTTGACATATGGAGGATGGTTAAAGGCATCATGCAGTAAATGGCACAGATCTGACAGTACTCGCAATCCATAATGCAGCAAAAGCTGTTCGTTGCGATAATGTAGTGGTGATTCACCAGCCTCCGCACAGACTCACGACTGGGCTTGTGCGAAAAGCACCAGTCGCAATGCGGATTTCAGCATGGTGAACCAAGTCAAACATCTTCAGCACAGATGGGCGTGCTGAAGAGTAGGCTACACTACCATAATCGAGCTTGCTTCGAATAAGAGCTCTATAAAGGCAGAGTAATGTTTCCTGTCTGATCCCCAAGAACGACCACTAAGCATCTTTGAGAATGCGTTACACTGCAAACACTGAGACTTTGACATTTCACATGGTCCCTCCAAGAACACATGAAATCAAAGACAAGGCCTAAAAGCTTCACATGTTCACAAACAGGCAAAGTAGTCCCTTGTAAAATCACGCCAGGAGCTGGAAAAGTAGCACCTTTACAGCAAAAGTGCTCTACCCGTGTTTTTGCAGCGTAGAAGCGAAATCCGCAACTGTCAGCCCAATTAGCAAGCCGGTGGACAGCCAGCTGGATCTGACGCTACGCAGCACACAAGGTGGATGAGCGGCAATATACCATAAAGTCAACCACATAAAGTGCACAGCGCACAAGGGCGGGGGGAGGGGGCAACAATATGGCTGTGTTTAACATTTCGAACTATATTGTTTTGTCAAACTCCCATTATACGATCTTACATTGTATAAATACACTGCTTGCTGATAATTTTCCGTACATAATCATGAATGTAAACAAAGGAAAATAAAGTTGTGATTACTTACCTCAATGTTAATACAAGACCCTCTGCAGGATTAATGCTATGTATTATGACCATGATCTTATTCACTGTACATTCACTCACTAACCCAAACAATTCATCGAGAGATTATATAAAATTTCATGACTTTATCGGGATGTTTTCTGTGATTGTTGAACGACATGTGAAAATTAACAATGATAACCTGTCGGCAATTATAGGATAAGTCAAATAAAGTCTACTGCCATTTTATTTCTTACAACATACCGTAACAATATGCCCACAACACAACCAACCTGCTCGGCATTCATATCGGAAATAAGCGACAAAATGCGAAAACCTAGCGTCCTGGAAACTTTCGCGTAGAATAGCTAGAAATAAGCTGTGTCTGGGCGTTTTAAAACCGCGTTTCTAGCGCTTGTGTAGAGTCACCATAATATGTAATGAAATCACACAAAAGCAAGATCTATATCAGAAGCCACGCAATTCATCATTTGTAAACATTTATACAGGACCCCAATAATTAAACAATCATAAAATTGTGGCCAATATATCACCTTTGCAGGAATATGTCCTCCTTCCATTTGGACAAAAAGAATTTGTACTTTTGCAACTTCTACATTGTGAATGACAAAGTCTGTAATAGCTTTCAAACTGAGGCATGCAACTATAAAATACGTGTTATTTGCTATCAAAATATATGCATATGTTTGATGTTCTAATATGAATGTTTGAACGATTTTCACGATTTATTTCATGTTTGTCAAGTTAAAAATGTTTTAATTTATTTACTACCCTAGGTTTTATGTTTATTCTCAACGACTTTGAAAAAAAAAATATTAATTTTATTAACTTGATAGTGTGTCACAGGCAATGATGAAATTACTGGTTTTGTGTTTATTTTAGTTGTTTAGAAACACTTATTTAATGCATGACTATAGTTCTCTGGTAAAATACTTTACCTTTTGATGGTGTGCAGTTCACTGCTAGTATGCTCGTGTTGACAGAGCTATTTAGCAGGTGTAAATTAAAGTTTTCCTCCACATGCTTTGTCGAGTTGAAGCACATCTTTCTGTAAAGCTTAGTCATACCGTGTAGTTGTGAACAGTCGGTTTTACGTCACAAAATAAGCTTTTCTACGCCCACGTCGATTTCAGAGAAAATGGCCGGCAGAAAGGTTAAGAACCTGCAGCAACTTGAGAGCGTAGTGGAAAAGCGGGTCACAGCTCTCTTGCAGTCGGAAAGTGTGGTGAAGAACATTGTTGCATCGGTAAGACTATTGGTGTGAAGGCGGTTGTAGAGGAGCTCAAAGTGATACTGGACTTCGATCTAGAAGAGATGAAGAAAATTTAAGCAGAAGTTAAGAGAACGAATGAAGAGTTGAAGAAAACGAAGCGAGAACTCGCACTGGCTGCTGATGAGCTCTTTCAGTATCAAAGTCGCTCAAATATTCGTATTTTCGGTGTTCCGGGGGTGGCAAAGATGACACTGATGATTTAGTACTGTCAAGCTAGGCCTGCCGCATGGCTCGACATCCGATGTAGACCGGAGACACCGCGTCGGAAAAAATAAAGATGCTAAGCAACGACCGTTTATCGTTATGTTCGTGTCCTACCGCATGCGAAAAATTTAGTTTTTATGTGCAAACGCACATCAGCAGGAACTGGCGTGACAATTCGCGAGGACTTGACAGCTGAGAGACTGAACGTGCTACAAGCCACCATCGCTAAGCAAGGTCTACATGTGTTTAGACAATGGATGGTCGCATTGTTGTAAAGTCGGAGAACAGGAAATTCACCGCTACTCGCATAGAAGACCTCTCTTAGGCACAGTGTTAGCACAAACTCAAAATTTCTTATACTTTTCAATTAAAAGTGTTTTGTAGCTTGCAATTTTTTGAAATTTTCACAGTCAATGTCTACCGGTACCTTTAATCTTAGTCATCTAATAAATATATTTTTTGAATATCTTATATGAGTGCGCAAGTTCTTCTTCTGAGTGTAAGCCAGTAAGATCACAAAATATTATCTTCAATGGTGTGTTCCTATTCTTCTTTTTTTTCTATGTGGATATGTAAACTTCATTTTTTCTACCACTAAGAAGTGTAACATTGGTAAATTTTGCTGTAACTACTTGCGTCCGGATGGCTAGTGCTAACACATTTTCCAAGCTCTGTGCAGCGATAAGAACGTAAATGAACTGTTTCGAGACCCTCCATCCACCATCAAAACCTGTCTCTGCAAGCAGCTTTCTTAGAAATCAGCTGCTACCTCACCCATGCACCTTCCATGCTGCATATGATAACGCACAGTCATTTCTTGGAAATATAGATAATTTTCGCGCTATCTTTTCACAGCTAAAAGTTCATGCCCTGTTGGTGTCCGAGACGTGGCTCGTCCCATCGCTGTCAAGCACCAATGTTGATATGCCGGGATACATTTTATACAGGAACGGCCGCGCGTTTGAAAGAGGTGGTGTAACTATTTACATAAGGGACGACATAACTACACTGTTAGTCAGCTCAGAAAGCGCTTATTCTAGGCGAACAGAATACCTGTCTTTAAAGGTCAAAACAAAATTTTAAGTTCGTTTTGTTGGTGTAGTATATAAACATCCTAATGGCTTTCTGAGTGATGTTGAAAATCAATTATTACAGGTGACTTCAATGTAAATTTACTCAAATCGAACCGCGATTTAAAGTACCTAATGGATACTGTAACAACTTATAACTTAAGACATCCTACTATTAGAAGCCACGCATATTTCAAACACGGCTGACACATTGCTAGGTCTGATGGTCACTTCTCGGCATAAGATATTAAATCATGGACAGTTATTGTGCCAGGTTTGTACCACCATGGCACTGTTTTCTTAATCCACTCTTTACAAAAGGCTAAATTTCTACTTAAAACCAATACATACCGTAATTTAAAGCGACTTAGTAGGCTAACGAAGAAACACTTTCAATAGCTGCAATCTCCTTTGGAAGACTGTGCAGGCAGCTGGACGTAAATGCGAAGGTGGCCACTACGAACGTCATATTACCATCTTGTTATGACACGATCTCACCAATACTCACCAATGAATAACGCATCCTGCTATCCCTCGGATGACTTAACATGTTTTCGCTATTACGGCTTAAAGGGATGAAGAATGTAATCAGTTCGTGTGTGCTTTTTCGGATGCAGAAAGGTGCTTTATAGTGTCAGAATTGTTGAACAAGGGGAGGGTAGAGCCTGGTCTAAGCAACACCTCAAAGGATGAATGAAATTTAACCAAAGACTGGTTTACCAAAACTCGTTGGTTTAGGAAAAAATGAAAAAAAAAGGGGAGGAGCCGACAAGACGAGTTATTGCCCCGGGCGCAAAAAAAGGCTAGTTACATCCCTTTTGACGTAGATGGTGCGTCTGTCATGTTAACAGCACCTATCTTACCTGTATTCCTGCCAGTACTTACACACGTGTATAAGAAGACAAAATATTTCCAACCTGTAGGAAGAAAGTATGTGATTCCAATTGCGAAAATTCCGCATCCAGCTGCAAAAAAAAAACACCTGATTAGTATTGCAAGTGCTATCAAAGGTAATGGAATATTTAGTCATCGACAAATTTTTATATGCATAAGGAAATCCAAAATGCTAAATAATTACTACTCTGGCTTCCGTCCCATGCAAAGTACAACTACAGCCTTGATCGACCAGACAATAATATTCGTTTAGCGATGGAGAACCGACAGGTAACGTTTTTATGCCTTATCGATTTTACCAAAGTATTTTATGTTGTAGATCATGAAATCGAGCTAGCAAAGCGACCACACGTATAAAACTTCTCCGCCAACGTGTGTGATTTTCTCAAATCCTGTCTTAGTGACTCTAGTCGGTGCTTTTTACTAAATGGTCAGCAGTCCAGATGGCGTCCAATACAATCTGGAGTTCCTCACTGCTCTGTACTTGGCCTCCTCCTGTTCTCTTTGTACATAAATACATGCAAATGTTTGTCTTTCTCGAGACATCACATTTATGCAGATGATCAACAGATTTACACACACTTTAACAATAATGGCATCAAGATGGCATTTTAAAATATGAACCTTGTGCAGAAATACATAGCTGATCTATTCGAAACTGTCTTAGTGTTAATTCTGGTAAAACACTGTGCATTCTTATTGGCTCCCCAGCCTCATATATCTGCAGTTATGTTTTTGCTCCTGAAAATTGCTTGAGAACCATCAAACAATCCATAGTTCCACTAGCAACACTAATGAAAAAATCTGATGCAGACATAACACTCATAGAGAATCAATGGAATAAAGTCTACTTTGTGGAATGGCAAAACGTATCAAGTACTGGAACACTGTGGGCAGAGATTCTAAGCTACAGGGATGCATCTGGAAATAATCCATTTCAAAATCTTGTAAAGTTAGCAATTCAGTTCCTTGCTTTGCCGTGGTCCCACAGAGAATTTGAAAGAGCAGCCAAATGAATTTGGTTAAGAACTGCCAAAGAAACAAGATAGAAATTGGTATGCTAAGTGTGATTTTGTGCATCCGTGCAGGACTCGGACGTAAAAAGAAATGCTGCAATGATTACACATTCCCAACTTATGTGCTTGCAAAAATTGGAACAATGGCAGCGTATGATGACACTCCTGCTTCACTGGGAAGTTCGTCAGAAGAAGTATCTAGTGCGGAAAGATCAACTGGAAGTGATTACTTGATTCTGCTTCTGAATGAAGATGATTCAGACAATCCAGACCCGATGGCCTGGGACTCTTGGGTAGCTGAGAATTAAAATGTTTCAAGTCAGGCCTGTGTCTTTGCAAAAAAACACTATTTGTAAACGAAAATAAGTGTACATTATGCAGGAGAGGTGATTTGCCCAGATGTATGTACAGTATGTCCTTTACTTGATTACACTTTTAAAAAAATGTTCAGTTATTATGTTTTTTACTAAATTAAATTTTTGGTTTTTTTGCCTAATCTGGGGGATTGTATGTCTATGTGTTGGCAACACTGCTCAGTACGCAAGCAACCGCTGAAATGGAAGACAAATTTGTGAAAGTGCAGTCTGATAACCTACCCCGAGTAGATAATGACATATTCTAATATTTTAACAGCCATTGTTTTGTTAAACCGGAAATTAGAGGTGTAAAACTGCAAAGGTACGGGAAAAATATTTAATAGCATAGCATGATTCAAAGCAACCATAATCACATGTTAGCAGGCCTACTCTATTTAAAAAAACCTCTCAATGCAGTGTGTAGATTTGCATTTGCTAATTTTCATATTGAAACTAGTTTTTATGAGTACAAGAACAACAAAACTGTAACAAAAGCGACGGCCGTCGTGAGCGTGTTATGTTACGGCACGCCATGCTTTATTTTCATCGATATTTATAGACTAACTATAGCTGTGTTCACATGATCTTATCTTCTACAACTTTTAACAATTTTCGTTTATGTAACTATAATTTATGTTTTCAAGTCGGCCATACCACTATTGTCAAAAGAGATATTCGCATTTTCGATGCGGCATATGAGATGACATTTACATTAACAGAACGTGTGTTGTGCAGGTTTCGCCCATTCATGTATATAATCGGTCATGAAATAAGAATGTATTACCGTGTAGTTGAATAACACATACTAGAAATAGACTACGCCAAGGATTGGAAATCAGTAATGCCCTACAATACGATGGAGTGATGAGTGTTTGACAAAGTAACAATGGAACACTTCTTTCGCTCTATCAGATAGAATGGTTTTTGTATCCCATTTTCTTCACTAAAACTAAGGTAAGAATATATATATTTATATCGCTAGGTTTTTGAATGCACAAATACATGTGTTTTAACACCGATACTACTTGTTTGGGTTTGTGACGCGATACTGTAAGCGTGGCGGGTTGTCAGAAGTGCTGGGCCGTTACAGAACGAACTTGGCGCAAGGAGTAACCTCATTGCCCGAGAGAAGCAGCCCGCTGAGACAGGTGATAACTGCATGGCGACGCGCTGAGATCTTAAGTCATTTTGTACTACTTCTTACTGCTACTGTACTGGAAACTGGGCGATTTCTTTTCTAAGATGTTAGGAAATTGTTAGATTTAGATTTGGTATTAAATGCTGATTTTGTAAGTAACTTCTGTTTTTGAAGCACGAGGTGTAGAAATTATTGTCTCGATAAATATGTGTTAAAAGCTGTATGTCGCTTGTCTGCTTTATTTATTTTTCGTACTTATCGTAAATGTTCCGGTTACCACCTGTTAATAATGTACTGCAATATAAACGAGTGGCATATTTACTCGAAGGCATTTGGTCTAAAAACAACTGCCACAAAACACAGTTATTTGCTTATATTTTTGAAAAGGTAGAAATTGTTGCACACAAGCTCACAAGTTGTAATTACACCTGCCAATAGAACAGTTTAGCTGCTGCAACTGTGCCCCAGTCACCACCCACATGAACTCAGACCAGAATACCTGAGCATCCAGGACCCAGAAGACAAAATGCTCATTAATACTGCATCACAAGAGTTCACCAGGAATGACTAGACAACAGGAGCCCCACAGGATCTGGTTCCCCTGGTAGTGTTGGATATAGTAAAGGCTATGAGGCCGAGTCTTTACTGAAGTTCTTACCTTCTTAC
>PNEQ01033092.1:0-17279 GCA_003012365.1 Medauroidea extradentata
CATAGTCTCCAATAAACTGTAGTATCGCAATCGCAACACGTGTGAACAGTTCTCTAGCAGATCTCACACGGTATGTGCTAAAACTGCACAGTTCTAATTGGGTCTGTTGAAGAGGGACACAGTGCTTCATATAAACTATAGCCAATGTCGATACAAAACCTCCATTGTTATACATAGCATGTTGGAGCCTAGCAAACAAGCAACTTTTCCCGCGATATACTAGTGTCTCTAACAATCGTTTATCTACAAAACTGGTCTGGTGATAATACATTTGAACACTAATTCCCAATTTAAACCCCGTGGCCACAACCACACAGCGATTCCAAGTTAATATGCCTGTAAAGTAAGGCTCGACTTGGGACTCTCAATCAGGAAGACTAAGGTTTGATCCCCAGTTTCAACCCTTCAGGTTTCGGATTTCTCATGTTTTCCCCCTACTAATGCCTTGTATAGTTTGGGGACACTTTCGAAAACAAATAAAAAGTTAGTAACATGCAAAGTAACTTGACATTCTGCTAAAGCATTTGCCTACTGCTTGGAACACCTTAAAATTAGATTCACAGCACTTGCAAATAACTATAACAATCGCTTATAATTATAGATGGTGAAATTTCGCAAATGCAATGACCTGCATGTTAGAATCAAATATCCTATGCATACTCAAGTCCCGGCTATTTGTCCACTAGCTGTTACTCAGTGGAACAGCAGACAATGAATAAATAGACAGAGCTTGAGTATGCACAGGATGTTTGATTCTAATATGCAGGTCATTGAATTCCCGAAATGTCACCATCTCTAGTTATAATTTGCAGCGTAATGTGTACTTTATCTTGACCCAAGTTTTAAATTAACTACTCGAAATAATTAAGTGATGAAGCATCAGATGATGTCAGTTTCTTCAGGGTAAAACTAAACCATGTGGACGGTGTACCAAAACAGCATTTATCCAGCCATTAAATGTAGCCATCATTTAACTCTGAGCTCTCGTACTTCGTCGTTTAAGAAAACTTTGCGAAGAAAGAGGTAAAGTACGCGACACTGCCGTACTTTTTGTCTACAGGGATTACACACTACAGTTATGTTACAATAGTTATTTAAAATGTTTCAATCAAAGATTCGAATAATGAAGGGTTATGTATGATATGGTGGTATAACAGAACATGTGAAACCCCCCCCCCCTCAAAAAAAAAACCTGAGTAAGATAAAAAGGTTCTACAGCACAAAAATTCCACAACGATTTCTTCCGACTCGAAAAACTATGTTCAAAACAAAAGTGGCTGTAAATAACGAGTCGACATTGCATTCGCCAGAGAAAAAAAAGCACAGGACGCAAGGGAAGGAAGAAAACATTTAGCAAAGTTACAGGGCGTGAATACAAGAGGCACACGGCTGTTGTTAACTGCAGTTACTTTTTTTTTATAACATGCTGAAGTAAGTGCCAAGTTAAACTGCCATCTCTTACGACGCATCCCGCACAGCACAACAATACAACTGGTTGCAGAGACAAGTGTTTGTAGGCGCAGCCAGAAAGCTGGGCAGTATTCGAGGAAAAATTCAGTCATCAGACAGAGGTACAATGCTCTTAGAATAAGGTGGCCTTCTGCCTAGGCCGCCAATTGGTGTTCAGAGCTTTGGCCGTTACATGATTATTCGAAAATAGTTCATCGCGTGTGAGTGATGTTCTCTTAGGAACAACATTCAAATACGTTACACATGTGTATGTGTATACTATTTTCAGGTTCACTATTACCCAAAAATATTTTCGGTTAATATCAAGAATAATTACTACTCATCGTGTACCGGCCAAACTAATTATTTTAATGCCACAGTGTATTAATGAAAAATGTGTTCACAGACGTTAGAAACAGTTGTACATAAAGTGAGATATTTTGGTCAGCGCTTACATCAAGGTCTTTAGCGCTAGTGAGGGATGACATGAGGTGAGTATGAAGCAGCACCGGAATGAAAGGGCGGGGGAAACTGGAGATCCCCGAGAAAACCCGCCGAACAGCGGCATCGTCCGGCACGATTCCCACATGCGAAAATCCGAACACCGACCCCGCCGGGAATCGAACCCGGATCGCCCTGGTGGGAGGCAAATGGTCTGACCATTCGGCCACCACGGCTCCTTGTACGTAAAGGAAATTGTAGTTTACTAACTTCGAAATTTTTCGATTTTTTGTAAGGTTATGCCTAACCTAACCAATGTAACCCAACCTAACAAAAAACAAAAATTTAGAAGTTAGAAAACTACAATTTTCTTTACGTACGGCTACTTCTAACATATGTAGCATAATTTTTCATCAATAAACTGTACCTATAAATCAATAGTTTGGCAGGTACACGATGAGTAGTGATTCTTTATATTTACCATATTTTATAGCGGTCGTAAATTGCGGTAATAGATGTTTCTGCGGTCCTTTTTAAGTATGAAAATCTTAGCGCAGAATCTTTTAAAAAGTATACGCGTCATAAAATTACAGAGTGACCGCTGAATGTCTAATAGAGACTACTGTACGGGATTGAGGTCTGGGACCCTGAGCCGTGAGGGAACGTGGGGTTGTATGGAAGCAGGTTTTGTCGGGATGTGGGATGTTGTCAGCAATAAATGTCGCCAGCTAGATCTTCTAACACATTACCAGTAACAGACCTCACCCTGACATCTAGGCCTGCTTATAAACAACACGACCTTCCAAAGCCAGGGTCCCAGACCTGAGTCCCGCACAATAGTTGTCTGCGAGGAGACTGCACACCAGTTCTGTGACTTGTGCCTAGAGGTTAGGGTGAGACTTGATGCGCGTGCTGTGTCGTCCTTATCGCTTCCGCACTCCTAGGCCTCGCGTACACAAAACAAGTCCACCCAGGCAGCCACCTTAAGTGTTCCGGCTAATTGGAAGTATTTGCGTGTTTCAAACGCTGAAACAGGAGACAACTAAAGGCGGCGTATGACACGTTGTTTCCACACACGCGTAAGTTATTTTCGTTTCGCAAACCATCACAGTTAAGCAACTATAGCAAGCAGACCTTCGTTAAAAACAGTTTTTATTCCACAACTCTACCAGATTTCTTAGTGGTGTTTACTTAGGCATACAGTACATAGAAAGTTTTCACATTTGTATACTAATTCCTGTTTTCTATTCCTCCAAGCACACACACTCTCTCTCTCTCTCTCTCGCTCTGTGCATCTAACTGTGCTCGTGTACACACTTAAAACATACCCACTCTAAATATATTAGATACAAATAAGGTTCAAAATAAATTTTTCATTTTTTTTTGTAAGAAAATCCTGGTACAGTATACCTGCACAACTACTGATTCAACACTGTAAAGCTAGAAAACTACGTATACGTCGACATTAATTTAGAATGTCAGCAATTCAAACGAAGACAAAACAGTGGCATTCCTAACGTTTATTGTGGTGTGTTGCTTACGTAGTATGAAGGTAAAAGTGGACATATACACAAGTAAAGCAATAACAGTATAAACGTTGACTTAGAAAAACTGGATGAAAATAATCTGGTACATTTAAAATTGTTTATATTTTGACACACAGCTCAGTACCCAAAACATATAAGTCCACCTTCTCTCACTGACAGTTTACATTTTTTTTTTCTTTTCTTGCAGACCTACATAATGCTGCAGCAGCCGAAAAGGAAATAAAGTTTCGTAAAGTATTCTGAATAAGTTAGTTCGTTAAATACAAGTGAATTATGATACATTTCTTCTGGATTTGGAGACACAAATTAAGTTTTGAAATTATTTTTTTTTTCAAGAAAATATAATTCTAGAGATAAACTTATATTCGTGATTTGAGTGGCGAGGCAACGTGGAAAGTACTTAGCTACTTTTAAAAAGCATCTACAATTGTTGCTGCCATCAAATCACATTTAACCAATATAAGTGGTTCCCTTAACACTTAGTTCATTCAACAAATTAAACTGGAATGATAAGAGTGAGATACTATTGTTCCAGAAATAATAGAGGTAATGATTTCTAACATTATGTTTTTAAGTGTTTTTTGATGTTGAGAAAACATATTAGTTAATATTTTTCAGGTTATTAAAAACTCTAAAAATATTGTAGCAGTGTGGGCTTCACCGAAATAAACACAAAAATCAGTGGAAGCATACGCACAGGTCGGACAGGTACTGAGCCCCAAAGAATAGAATTTAATTTGTAGATCCGTAAACCCACTCGCTAGACTTTCAGGTAGACAACGTCACCAATTTAGCTCAGGTAGAGCCAAATTTCAGCTCCAGGCAATCCAAAAGTGACCCAAGTAAGGCTGTCAAGTTCCAATAAATCACGAGATCTTGAATTTCGTGCAGATTTATAACCTTAACCTGGTAATCAAACAAACCTGGTTACAGAAAATATACTCAACTCCGGAAGGTTACTTGACATAACTGTTCCACAGCGTTTTATTTCCTGGAGCTTGTGCTCGTCTGCAGGCCGATAGTAAGGAAGCGATATGGGCGACACTCGGATGAGCATCAAGTGCTACATCGCCGTTGTGTATACAACACTCGACAAGCGTGCTGATTTCCCGTTGGTGACTACTAGTCTACGACTGGACTTTTTTATGTGGGAATAGTGATGGACGACGCCGTTGGTCAGCGGGTTTTCTCAGAGATCTCCTGTTTCCCCCCGCACTTCATTCCGACGCTGACCCATACCTCGTCACTCCTCACCTGGGCTAAAAACCAAAATCACTTCACTTCGCTATGTTACCGGACACAACTACGCAGCGAATTACATCACTCTCCCCCTCTCTCTCGTAGTTTCGATTATACCCAGCCATTATTTTTTTTTTTACGGTGTTGGGTAGCTTCAAAACATAATTTATAGCATTCGTACAGTTTTAAAGTACCGTTTCGTAAACGTCTGGAGAACGTTTTACTATCCTAGGTGAACCTGTATGCTACGAGTTTAATAATTTTGGCTACACAAAAAAAAAGGCAACCCGTGCTCAGCCAGCAGCTGCCACGAAGAATTTTTACGTTTCTCTCGCCGCGGAACGAAGAATGCTTCACGAAAAACGCATTACGTCAAAGCCCGAGGCGATAAAGACGCGCACAAGACCACGGATTGGGTCATGTTGGTAACCTAGGGAGGAAGGGGGGGGGGGCGAGAGAGAGCGAGAAGACGCCCAATTTCTGGCACTTCCGCGAACATCGACGCTGCCAACTTTCATCCCGAAGTAAGTTGAGGACCACGTTATACTTCACAAGACTGTGTTAGGTGATGTGTCAGGTGATCCGGGTTGTTACGGACTCCGTACGTGAGTGAGAGATTTTGGTCAGCGAGGTGTTTGGGGCTAGTGAGGGGAGACATGATGAGGTGAGTATGAAGCTTGCCCCGGAATAAAAGGGCGGAGGAAACGGGAGATCTCCGAGAAAACACGCGCCGACCAACGACATCGTCCGGCACGATTCCCACATGCGAAAATCCAGGGACCGACCACGCCGGGAATCGAGCCCGGATCGCCTTAGTGGGAGGCGAATGGTCTGACCATTCGGCCACTGCGGCCTTCCGTCACTTAAGTGTGTTCTGCTCTCGTTGCAAGGGGCGCAATCCATACGAAATTTACTATGAGGACATATCTTATGACTTTGAAGTTAAACTATACTCAAAGTCTACGTAGTAAATATTTATTTTCACTGAAACCTTGTTTACACGCAAATGTACCATTGCCATGAATAATTCGTATTTTGGTATGTTTCGAAAATGATTCAGGATGTTGGTTTCATTTTGTATAAGGTAATATTTGACTTGAATTAAAGGAGTGCTTAACACTACAACAGGTTGAGTAATAACGTCGGTTACAGTGTCATTTATAAATAAATACATACTATTACATAATCTCCCCAACGCTGAAGCCTAACAAATAATCATTCACCCGCGACTCAAGCCACTACATAAAAGTTATTTGAGAAATAATGAATAATAGTAATATTATTATTCAAGTATATAAAATCTTATACAGAAAGGTGTAAAAAGAATCCGCATGTGTACTATTTAGAATAGTTTACAAACGATATCAACATCAAAACAATGATATGATCTTTGAAAGAACTGTGCAATGGGAGTGCATGACTGGATTCAGTTTCTTGGACGTACTTCATTGCAATGGAGTACGTACAAGAAACTGAATCCAGTCATCAAAACAATGTGCAATACAATTCTGCATTCCTTACGCTATTAGTTTACTAGTGTAACATTTCATCATCACTTAAGGGTGTTGCCCTGGCGTGAGTAGGGATAGGAATCTACATGTTACATTACGATAGGTCGGCCGGTTTCAAAATATCGCTTTCGAATTAAAAAAAAAAGTATTTTTTTGCACCGAGATAGGAAAAAAGTTTCCTACAGGAATTAAAATGTGGGAGAAAAAAATTAGGAGTGTTTTAGAGTACTTTTTTACAAACCGAGATTAACAAAAAAAGTCTGTAGCATAACTTGTATTGAAAAACGATATCCTTGCTTCCATACAGGCCAGTGGTAGGCAGCGCCTTTAGCTACGAAATATTTCAAATACACGCTACCTGTATTTCTGTTGCTGTCAATTTTTCAAAGTTTCGGTATACCTACTAAGATTCGACAAACGACTAGCACAAGCTTAATTCCGGAAGTGATTTTACAACATTATAAGTTAAAATACACGTGACCGAGCAAAGCTTGTCCACAATAATTTTGCATTTCATGATCCCAATAAAATTCCACCAGCTTATATTTTAAGCGCTGATGACATAAGAGCCTATCAGCAGACTCGCCTTTCAAATGTACTTTCAAAATTAACGTAACTGAATGACTTGTACTCGCTTGCTCGCCGTTAAATCTTCTTGAAACTCCTGGTTGGAGAAATGTGTAAGGAACGATGAAGACGTCTGAGGGAGACGCGACCACAAAAACCAGACCCCCCACGCAAAGTTGAAGATTTGGGTTTCAGCACGGCATTCGATTGTAAAAGGAAGTGCCAAAGGCTACGGGAGACGACTACCTGATTAAAGTCGGCTTTTAAATCACACAGTAACCGACTAGGTTTGCATAATTCAAGCTCTGACGCCTGAGGTAGAAAATTTAAACATAATGGATTCATTCTTGTTGACGCGTGAGGTGCGGCGCCTTCGTCATCATGACCACTGAGGGAATCCCAGTTTTTTTCCCGAACCGTCCGCCATAGTTCTTACATCCGATCGTCGATCTTTATTTAATTCCAGTTCAAGCCTATATGAGCACTGTTCCTTCTACAGTAACACATCGCTCTATGTGTAGATTTAGTTATTATCTTCTTAAGTTAAAATTTAAAATATTTGTAAACAAGTTATCATACTATTAGCATAAGGGGCATTCAGTCCGTAAATTTATAACCACTATAGAAAATAGAGACATGAGAATGTGGATTTTGCTAGTGTCAAGTTCACACCGTTCGTAACACACGTCTCGCGCTCCAACAATGCTAAAAAGACGTAGTTTCCCATATTGTCCTTTTACGATATTTGGTATAGGTAGTTGTGTAAGATGCCAGTTTTCAGTGGAAAGGGTTGTGGTGCAAAATCCTTCATAAGGCGCGTGTGTAAGTAACGTCTGCAGACTAAGGTGAAGTAAGAGAGAGATACATGATTGAATGAACGGAAATCAGGATACATGTTTCACTCGGTAGGACTAGGATGGAGGTCGCAGGTAAGTTATTTACCAGCATTGGATTCGTCAACAGCGAGGTCATTAGAGGTGACACACATTGTTTTACACAAGAACAAGGGCTTAGGGAAGGCTTTGGCCATGGACTACGTTAAGGAACCATACCAACATTCGCCTGGAACAATTCAGAAAACCCATGGAAAACCAAAAAAAGGAAGGCCGGAGACGGGGATCGAACAGAGGTCCTCCCAAATTCGAGTCCATCGGCGGTCGTACCGTACCAAAGTAGTCCATACTGCTAAGACAGGAAAGACAGGGGCGCAGAACAAGGAATGCTAAATTTACAGTATGATTTAAAAATCACAGCTGTTTTTTTTTAGTAAATCTCAAAATTAATCATGAAACGTATAATGACTTTTATTTTTACACTAAAATTGCTGCAGACGAATCATACATGCATAGGGTTTTACAAGACTACGTACATGCACGACATTCTGGAGATGAAGGTCAGGAGACAAAAACTAATGTTGTCTGACATACGTGCAGTATGGAAATGATCTGGTTGAAAAGACTAAGGGCGGACATGACGGTTGATGAAACAGAGAGGGGGAGGGTGGTTGAAGAACTAGTGATGAGTGAGTGTCGTGTAGTGCCCCAAGCAGATGTGCGCGCAGCCA
Organism: Medauroidea extradentata; assembly: GCA_003012365.1. Classification (NCBI taxonomy): domain Eukaryota; kingdom Metazoa; phylum Arthropoda; class Insecta; order Phasmatodea; family Phasmatidae; genus Medauroidea; species Medauroidea extradentata. Next base: position 8,319 of record PNEQ01033092.1, read on the forward strand.
GACAAATTACGCAATCAGTCAAACGGGCCGCGCCGCTTACACAACAAGGGTTGCAGCTGCGCCGGTGACAAATAGTTTGAACGCGGAGAATGCGACCTCCCCAATCCTCCGCAGCCGATATAGTGACAATCGAGCGTGACCACGGATCCTGCCCACAGTTTTAAGACTAACATGTACGATGATCGCATCTCTCGAGCACGCTATGAATGTGTACCGTCGCCTTGCTGTCAGCACACACGCTTACGCCGGCCTACATACCGGATGACGACGAAGAACGTTGTCATTATCAAAATGCTGTAGAAAGGGAAGAATACAAAATACGTATGTGAATATGTCCGTAAGAGGCTGTCATTACGTTTATGTGGCGTAAATGAAATCAGGCAGGCGATGTCCATTTTCCTTAGTGCAAGTCTCGATTCTTGTCACGAAGCTCTCGCACATCCGTTCCAGAATTCTCTTCTATTATCACTGTTAATGACACACCTGGCGATGTCGTCCTCATAATGTTACCTGTTCCACGTAACTTCGCAACACTTGGTGATGAGACAGCTTCATGCCGGCTGGCATTGCAATGACGACGACATTCGTTGCGCTGCAACCACCGAATATCTGTTTCTCACATATGCGTCGTACACTAACGTGTGCTGTTCAACCGATCACTGCTCGATTCTGACTGAAATGCCATTGCTTTACACGATGACTGTCCACGCTGTTCTAATTTAGTTTTTATGGTCTCTCGTTTATGGCTCTAGAACCAAATCATATCAACGCTCTCTCCCGTCCATGCCATAGCCTCCTTCCGTACAGCGCGTTCCATAATGACAATGCTCATCGTGGACATCAGGAAAGAACACGGCAATCCGGAGCGAATCTGAGTGAAGGTTCGTGTTTAGAATGGCACTTTTAGTTAATAAACAGCCACGTGGTCTGAAGTATTTTTAAATTATGACGTACTGTACTTCGTATAGTTGCTATTTAGTCTTTGCTATACGACGAAGCTTGTTCCATACGATATTCTCTACAACGATCCAATCTAACCTTAATTAACTACTTCATTATTTATTGGACACAACCCGCATTACCAACAGTGAAAAAAAAGAGACGGACTATGCCAATGGTGATTGTTTTTTTCTTTGCGTTCAGGTCTACTTCCTCCCCCTTCTGATCTTCAATATTTATATTCTAACTCATAAACAATCAAACTGCAGCATATCGTATCTCGTCGTCTCATGTACCATGCCGAAACGATGGATAACTAATGGATTTCGGATGTGTCGTCAAATCTGTGAATATGTGTCTCATACAAGTTATTTTCTGGGCACCACGAAAAAATTCTGCTGCCACTAAACATGAACATTTACTATACAGAAGTTTCATCAGTCATCCAAAAATTCTGATTCTTTTTCACGAGATTTCCGCAACAATTTTATCGACGCAACATAATGTGATTCTAAGTATATCCACGGAAGTTTTCCCATTTCGAGAATTTTTAAATAGTGAAATTTAACACAGGAAATATCCATAAAACATAATGAGGAAAAATGTGCTGGCTAAGAAAATACGGAAACCAGGTTATAGGCCCTACAGTACACAATACGTAACGCAAGCGGTTTATAGCAAAGTTACAGCCCACGGATTTTAAACTACTGCAAGGCCCAGAGTAAGTTATCCTGAAACGTGGTGACTGCATCCGTGAGTGAATCACGTGTGAAGGTGTTTCGTCAGATAGAATAGATGTTAGCTTCTATCCGTACTCAAACATACAACGTGAATTAAATATACTGGGAAAACAGTATTGTCGTATTGTATTTCCACCGATAACTGCAGCTTAAAAAAAAACTGCGTGCCTTTCTCTGTTTGACCAATTGCCTTAGTGGAGCATCCATAGCCCAGTCGCATGCGCACCGGCTTTACGGTACGAGTGGTACTGGGTTTGATTCCCAGGTCGGGCTGGGTGTAAATTTGTGTTTGTCTGAACTGATTATAAAATATCGAAACAATATTATTGTCTGTTACTAACTACAAACTACTCGAGGTTGCTAAAAATGTTCCAACATAAATGGGAAAAAGGGGGGGGGGGGAAGGTGGGAGGGTTGTTTGGTGCAGTGGCGAGGCAGCAACCTTGCCATTGTACGAAACCATTAAAAAAAGTGGTTAGAGCTCCTGAACGGGTGGCCAAGTGTTTGGGGTTCGATTCCCGGCCCGGGACAAACGCGGGTTGAGGACTGGGTGTTGTGTTTGTCCGTTCATTTCCATCCTGCATAAGATAATGGTGAACTACGGTAATTGCACCCTCGCCTAATTGCCTCAGGCTTTTCGCCCCGACCGAGCCAATTGTCGCAACGGTAACACGTTGGACTCGCATTCGGGAGGACCCGGGTTCGATACCCGGCTCCAGCCATCCTGATTCCTGTTTCCATGACTTTCCGAAATCGCTCCAGGCAAATACTGGGATGGATCCTTAATAAAGGCCATGGCCGACTCCTCTGCCAGCTCTTGCCGTCTCTAATGACCTAGCTGTCGACGAGACGTGAAGCTCACTTGCCTCGAGGTTGCCAAATTCAAAATAATTAATGTAGAGTGGAAATTCTAAATCATTTAAATGCCAAAATACACCGAATGCTGTTAATTACATCAAAATGAACTAGGTGTCAGTGCCTATCTTTTGCTGTAAGAGCATCGTCTTAATAGTTTTTTACGTTCGTTGAAAGAGAGCAAGTCCCATTCGTACGCATAGTCTCGCATCGCTGTTTTTCCCTTTTACTCGAAAGCATATTTTTGACACTTAGATCATTTAGAATTTCCACTCTACAAATGAAAACGGCGTTGCCTGGTTCATAACGTAAAATTGACACTATATTTTCAGTATATCTTAATATGTGTAATTACGTAAAATGGGCACTATTTTTTCAAGATATCTTACTATGCGTCATTACGTAAAATGGGTACTATATATTTGATGAACTTTATACTGGGTAGTAGAGAAAAATGGGTTGTGAACATGTGCTTAGATCTACGCCTATGTATCCCTGCGTGTACACATACATATACCACATAATTATCGCCGTAGTCCCTAGTGAACTTTCTAGAAGTGCAGGACGGAGGTACATAACGGCGTCACTTCACTGTAGTCTCTAATGAACTTCCCAAGAGTGCTAGATATAGCCTAATGGCGTGACTTTAGCTTCGGGTGGTTAGTTAAGGATTAAATGATTTCCGGATATGTATTTAGGTATTAGCGCCGAATTTACGCCTTCTTGTACCTGAACCCAGAACAGAAGCCAACTTCCTGAGGGAAATAGTTACCGGCCGTTGCGAACACTGGCGCAACTGTACGCAGAAGCGCTGGAAAATCTACTACTTATAGTTTACGCTCGCTTAGACTTGGTGTACTGCAATATTTATCGCCCGTTACAAATGTTTTAGTGACACTGCAGGTAAAATAACAGTTTAATATTATAATCACGTTTTGAATTCCTTCTACACCCGCACCCTTTTCCACATTATCGAATTTCCGAAAAGTTAAGTGGACATTTGTCTTTAGTACAACTCTTCTTAAATTTCAAATATTTTACTAAACACACCTACATACCGAAACAGTGACAAACTTTTATGTTTGTTTTATATAAAACGTGATCACATTAGAACCAATTGCATAATAAGTTAAATCGTCTACTTCCATCTTGTTTCATATTGGGAATCTGGTTCTATATTTGTGTCTGTCTTTTGTGTACGTTTTTTGTGTCTGAGTGTTGTATCGATACTCGACTGAATTCCATTTCTAGTATTCTTTGCTGTCTAATATAACTTTTATTTAAAAAAATTGACAGAATTCCTCTGGGATTGCTTTTTTTTTTTTACATTTTTGTGTGCGTTTTATTTATTTTTTTTTCCCTTGTTCGTTTTCGTACTTTGTCACTAAACACAGGTTTGATCAGCTAAACATGAGCAATGGCGTATGTCCACAATCCAATAAAATTTAATTGTAATCTCCCATTGGAACAAACATTTAAAACTCTGCATAAAATGTGTAAGAAAGTATTTAAATGTGAATTCTATTCACTACATTTATGCAATTCTTTGTAGTTTAGAGGTTGGTCCGTGTTTCGATTATTACTGAGACTACAGTTAATTTGACTCAGCATTTATGAACTGTTAAAGGCAACACAGCCTAAGTTTCAATAATCTAGCCTCCTAGCCTAATGTTGGAATCAAAACAGTGTGACGGACGCGATACATTAAAAACTCTCGTTATTGCGAACACTAGTTTGGCTGCCGCGCGACAAATAAGCCTACGAAAAAATATTACATGTAATTGGTTCCTTGCCACTATACACTAACTTCTTAAACGACAACCACTCGAGTTTACATTATTTTATTATTCCCCGTTTGTTTGTGACATTTTTGGCATTCCCACGTTGTGGAAATTAAAGTCACAACTACACGTCTTCTTACTAAGGTTATAATTTTCCTACATTAACAAATAATATCTCTCGTGAAATAAATACAATGTACTACCAACTCACCAGCTTCACCAACATTTGGGCATGAAATTAAATTCCATTCTTCCGATTTGTCACGCCCGCGATGCGAATGAAATATAAATATTTTTCATTCGCAATTCGCGTTGCGGCCACCATTTGTTGTCGCGCTGACGTCACAAAAGCCTCGACACTGATTGGTTAACTAGTTATGTTATTCGCGTCGCGCCCTTCGTGCCGCATCCTTCGCGCTATTGTGAATCCCGCGTAAGCGGTATTCCTTTTTCGTACAACGTGTCCTTGATTACTTACTTGTTCTTGCACCCTTTCTGTTTAATTAGCCCTCATTCACTTCGTTTGGTGTGCATCTTGTGTATTTGGATTAAGAGCTCGAGCCCTTAGCTGACTGTCCGCGCGCCAACTCTTTAAGTCCCTGGCGTGTATGCATTTTCCTTCATGTCCGCCCCTAGTCTTTACTACCAGATCATTTCCATACTGCACGGATGTCAGGAAACATTAGTTTTTGTCTTCTAGCCTTAATCTCCAGAATGTCTCGCGTGTACATGGCCTTGTAAAGCCCTAGGCATGTATGATTCGTCTGCAGCAATTTTATCGTAAAAAAATAGAAGCCATACGTTTCATGATTAATTTTGAAGTGCACTAAAAATAACTGTGATTTTTAAATCATTACTGCAAAGTTATCATTCTTTGTTCTGCTTCCCTTAGCAGTGTGGACTATTTTAGTACGGTATTCGGGAGGACCTCAGTTCGATCCCCGTCTCCGGCCTTCCTTGTTTTGTTCCAGGCGAATGTTGTAACACAGTATCAAACACGTCCTAACTTACGATGTTACTACGACTAGCATGTGCGTCGCATGCTATTGGGCTTCGTTGTATTATTTATATATTTACGGGCGATAAAAAAAAACCGCCAGGGATTCAGAGCTGGCGCGCGGACAGTAGGGTTCATACGTTTTTCAAACAAACATATGTGACGCCACGCGTAATACACTTTCAGGAGCACGAAGTCTGATAAGGGCTATCAAGGGCTCTAGGACTGATAACGGTCAAATCGAACCCAGCCCTAACTTCTTGTGGATGTTGTGTTGATACTCATCTTCGTCGGTTCTTAATACCTCGTTGTTAAAGGGCCGTAAAACCTTCTCACCTCATCTCTGCGCCAACAATACAATACCTGGCATATAGAAAACAACTGGTGCTACACCCGCAATGGAATCGTACACAGAACAGTTGGAAATACATTTTGCACTCTGAAAAATGCATCCTGCGAGTTATACCAAAAAGGCACACACACTACTGAACTACTTATTTTCTTTCAACACAGTCGTCGTTCTTTTGTAACATTTTCAGTGTTCATTAAAATGACATATTAATGTACCATAAGTTCATCGACCTTTCAAATCAACCGTATTTTTAGTGACTTCATTGTCAATTCCCCCATAAACTACTACAGAATGTGAATTTTGTGATACGGTCTGCGAGAATATACAGATATTTCAAGAATGGAACTGACTCACCCATTTAGTCGAAAGACAATACACACATTTATCGGCAGTGTCATAGTGTACAGCTGCCTCCCGATGTTAACTGACCTCTCACACTGACAAAGTGGATTCGGACAGCTGATTTGTCTCTGGGTCAACGTACCTGTGGGCATTATTCAATTATGTTAATCGACTCTTATACTAACAGAATACAACGTGCCTGTGGTAAAACTAAAACACGTTCAGTTTTATTGTTACAATAATGCAGAAATAAAGGATTAAAATCAATTTATTATCATAGCAATTGCAACATTGTAGACCTTAGAATCTATGGATTTAAGAAATAAAAATGAGATCAACAGGGGGAAATTAATATCGCATAAGGCAGGGCTAAGAAACAAATAATACTAAAATCAAAACTTTCAACTGATTACGTTTTTCATAACCGAACATACAACGTACATCAAGGGTTTACAAATACTGATTGCAGACTATAAACACTAAGTCAATCAAAATGACACCGACAGGCACGAAAATTGCACAAACAACTACTAAAATAGATAGCACCATGGTTAAAAAAAACTGCCTCGCAATATTTCAACGGCAAACACTGAACTAGATACCTTAATAAAGTAGGTTCTCAATAACTGTAGGTTTTTAGGTTGTCCCGTACTACACTCTAAATCTGAATTAGTGAATATGCACTGATTTACGTCAATGAATGGATCAGTTTCAACAAATTGAATCAGTGAGAAACCATTGTTTAATCGGTGACTATTCAATGATTCCGATAAAGAGTCCCAACACTCCACAAGTTAATTAATGAGTGTCCACAGTTTTTCCAATAATTTTTCACTGATTCAATAAGTGAAAACAGTTCTTTCACAACAACTGAAAAAAAAACTGTGAATATGTACTGATTCACTTGTGAGATGTTGGCACTCTTAAAGGAAATAAGGAGATCAGTGAATATTCACTAATTAAACAGTGATTATTTTCACTGATTGAAATTGTTGAAACTGCTCCATCCACCAGCGTGAATCAGTGAATATTCACTAATTCAGATTTAGAGTGCAAAACGCAAACAAAAATCGCCAGAAAATGTTTCCAAGTTACTTCAAACCATATTAGTACATATTATTTTCAATATTACGCTCTAGATAAGCTATATAAATCAATATTAAAATTTAAAAAGAACTGAAATAACAATAAAATTAAGTAACTATACGTATTTGCAAAATTCGCATCATAAAATATTAAATTAATACCGTGACATAATATAATGTTTTATTTTTGTGTGCTGTTACAAATCCAAGAAATATATTCACATTGACTACATATTTGTCCACGTGGTTAAAATTATGAAATCTGTATAGATGAAATTATGAAAAATTAGATAAAGTTTCACAAAATAAAATACTTGAAACCATCCTTCAAAAACAGCGAAGCTTAAAATTTTCGATTGTTACCAAACGCCACTTTTCCTATAAAAGGGTGCTTTTGATTAAGTTAGTACGATACGCTAAGTAATTCAGATAATATAACGGTTTCGAGCGTAGTAAATAGAGACAAGTTCCTATTCCTACCACGTAACTATTTCTTCAACTTACCAGAGCTGATTATATCACAACTGTCAGATATTCCGATATTGCAATTAATTAACTGAGTCACATTTCTAGGATTGTTATACTACACTAATTATGTACTTGAACACTTAGTATTTTGTTTTTAATGTTTTTCTGAAAATTGCCTAAATACAAAACATTATAAACAACGTTCTTACTGAGCACTGCTTACTTACTCTACCGCACGGAAAACCTTGCAGAACAATCAGTAAATAGGAGAGCTATGTTTGCCGTTTGTAAAATCTACTCCTAACGACCTGGTTGTAAATTAATAAACGTCTCTCTTGGAAGTCACGTGATATTGATCGAGTGGCTTGTTAGCACAGGATGATATATCACATCGGCGACCTATCTGCAGCAGCGATGCGAACCAGATTGTCTTCTATTGTTATTTGCATTGTGTTTGTTACAGGAAACTAATATTGGATGTTATATAATTAATTTTGTTCAGTAGACTATATAGTGTGACAATAGCATATAGGCCTTAACAATTATACTTGAAAAATAGTCAAAAAGAAATTAATATACCACGTTTTTAAAATGGACTAAAATGTACAAAATAATTTCTTCAATACAAACACTTGAAACATAAAACGAAAAACGTATGCAATAGGTGGTAACTGCGATGCATGAAGTTCGCCTAAGCCACTAACAATTATAACGCTGCAAATGATATGACCTGTTGTGCGATTTATCTCAACGGCAGTTTATGAGGCAATATAGAGCGATGAGAACAGCTTCGTCCTTAAGCCCTTATGATACTTCAAGAACTTGAGATTTCTCTGGTCGATTATTGGGAGGAACGCCAAATTCGAAAGTGCATCGATTTATACGAAATTTGAGTCGATGGTAATATGCTGGCAATGGGTAAATTGTTGCCATATGAAAAGCTGAAAGTAATCCTTGTGAAAAAATTTTAATTTCTGAGATTGCCATTCCAATTTTGTTTAGGGTATAGTGTTTGTTCACACGGATGCTAGTACGCCTCTCGTCTACTCACATCTTTGTTTGAAATTAACGTTTCTAAATATCGAATTCAGGTCAATTGTCAAAAATGCCATATTCTTAGCGTATATTATTGAATGCATTTTACAACGGGTAAGCAATTGGCGATGGATTTTTAGTCCGTCATTTCGTAAGATGATCTGCTACTGAAAAAAATTGGTTGTCTGTAAAGTCGGTTTACTGACGATAGTTGAACGTGACAACGTCTTAAGAAAATACTGATGGAATGGTATCATTTTTCAAAAGAAAATTTTAATTTCATTTGTTTAATAGATTTGGATGTATATAGAGAAGGAAGTAATTGGAAATCACAATGAAATTGATCAAGTTATATTTATTTGTACGC
>PNEQ01033093.1:0-17279 GCA_003012365.1 Medauroidea extradentata
TAGGTTCATTTTGGTTAAAATTATTAATAAATTTCACATCTGAATTCTATACTAAATGGCTGTTAAACGTAAGTTTTTTAGTACGTCACTTCCAGTAGAGTCAACACAACACCTTTACGTATATATCTGAAAGTTTATTTTACTCCACACGTAAAAGTGAAAATAAGCAGTAAAATGTAATATACTTTAGTATACTACAATGCTTTTCCTCTTCCTAATTCTCTGAACTGCCTGCAGTATCAGTAGAAAGTAATTTGGCGCCATACTCGAAGAAACTTAAAGGCCCTCCCTTACCCTAATTTTTTTTCTTCGAGTTCCCTTCGCTTTAAAACCCTACTCGGTTACTCTTGGCGTTGTGTTTGTTAATTATTTAAAGTACTTAACAAATCCTTTGAATTTTTCCTTTACAGTTTTCACACATGTAAAACAAAACTTCAATTAAATAATAAATTGATACTAGAAAACCCGTGCACCCGTTGTGGTAACTAGTGAAAACAATAGCGGCTCGAAGGTTGTTGCCAGGCACAAGTTGCAGATACTGTATAGTGCTGTGCGCTAGTTGACGTTACAACCACTGAATCGCTGGTGTGTAGGTGCCGCTTGTTACTGACTGGTCGCAACACAGTAGCCAGTACATATTTCATGGTCGTTGGTATACGGCGGCGCGTTCACACGAATGTACAGTCCTCGGCAACTTATGCCCTCCCTGACAACAACCCTCGAGCCACCACTGAGTGAACACCCTTCTTACTCGTGAAATAAGCCACAGTAAGTTATTTTTCCTGACTTACTGCAAAGTCCTAAAATTATGTTCGAATGTATCACTTAATTAATATAATCAGTCGTATTAATTTAATTAATATATATAATAATATATTTAAATTTTTTTTCCATTTCTTACATATGAACAAACAGTAAAGTGTGTTAGATGTGGATCGTGCAGCCACCCTCGCCATCTTAGCGCTCTAGACTGTCTCCTATCTCACCTACATGGTCGTCCCCGTCCTGACTTTTTCTTCTAAGCCACTCATATACTCTAATTCCTATACATTTAGTCAGTTTTCAAGGTTTTAATTTCACATTCTGTTTATATGTTGTGCACGTCTGATACAATCTTAGTTTACACACCTTATTGCGAAATGAGTCTAAGATGCCCATTCCGCCATACGCACAGTAAGTTTTGTCTTGCTTTGTGACCTACACATTATGTAAATATAACATCACGAAGGTAGGACGAGTAGGAAAAAATTTCAGCATGAAGTGTGCAAACTGTAAACCTAGTGAAGTTTAAAACTTGTCCAACATGTCCCAAGAAAGACTACTCGTTCCACCCTGATTACTCTACTCCAGCGGGGTTTTCAATTTAATGCCATAATATCTCTGAGAGGTAAAAGTTTAAAATAATTCTAAATTGTGTCAAATGATGTTAAGGGTAGTAAATAACCGTTTTAGATACATTTTGAAAAACGAAATTCTTTAGGTACCCTGTTCTGCCCCTGTACCCTGTTTTGTGCCCTCTCACCACAAGTCAAAATTTCATCGTAACCGGATTGATTGATAGAATCGTATTGAAGACAAACACACGTTAGTTTTTATATTATAAATGTAAGAAATAAAAATATAACAAATAACGTTTTGTTTTTAAACTATTGTGTTAATAATGTAGGTTTTTTCCCCGTTGCACCGTCTTGAAACGCTGAATCGCTTGCAAGTGTTCAGATATAACCAAGTGAACGACAAAACCTGGTCACATGATTGAGCCTACCTTTCAACTCGCTAACTTCCTCGTGTTACAGCAGACGTTAAGTGTACTAACCATCCAACTTCATATCAGTCTGGAACATTATTTGGCGCTGGCATATAACAATCCATACCGACCATACCTTCGAGATGGTTGTGACGTGTAGTGGTCTGACCACTTGCCTCCAATATGGCCACTCTAGTTCGAGTCCAGTGCTGTCAGGTACGATATCGCAGGTAAGGGACTTTGCCATAAGCCGGCGAGTTTCCTCCATGCACTCCCAAACTTTGCTCCATCCTCACCTCACGTCGAATATCAACAACTGCAATGAACTTAGCGCTATCCTGACTCTATCTCTCCAAGATACTCCTGCTTTAAGGGGGTCGATAGCTACAAAAAATTAATATCGTACGAGAAGTAGGCCTGTACCGGAGAGCCAGGGTATCGCACCCCGAATGCAGATTATATGAATGACAGCTTGTAGGCAATCTGGGTACTCCGAAAGATGACATGAAATAATGCCCTACGATGATAAGCACCAGAATGAGTGGTGCGGGGAAAAACGGGAAATCCCCGAGAAAACCCGCCGGCCAGCGACGTCATCCGGTATGATTCCCACATGCGAAAATCAGGGAGCCGATCCCGCAGGGGATCGAATCCGGATCGCCTTGATGAGATGCGAGTGGTCTGGCCGTAGCCGGTTGATCCTTCTCATCTTGAATACGTATTTTCTTACAAATGCAAAATAGAGATTTTTTTTTTAAGTTATTCACTTTGGCGTTGCGTATTATATGGTATATTTCACTTTTATGGAATCCATAGAGCTTCGTTCCTTTTCTGATCACTGCAGTCGCTCACGTAAATAAATCACTTTTGTCTTGTCAAATATTTCCGTTACAAAATAATGACGATATTGAGGGTGCAGCCATTATAGATACTTGAGTTTGTATCTACGCCCTGTCATGCCAAAAATGTTGGCACAGCCACTGAAAGGGAAGTTATCAAGGAATAAAACGGATAAATAAATACACTGTGATATGGATACATATCTATGATTACTGCTGCTTTGTCTGCAATGGTGTAGGTAATATGATTCGGAACCTAAGCATTTTCATTTTAATGTGGCTGGCTTGATTAGTTAACTATAGTATATGTCATCACCACCGTCTTGTTTATAGTGGCGAAGCTAAGGCAGCAGCTTTTATTAAAGAAACAGTTCTTTATCACCATGTGTGACTAAACAAAATGAGCTTTATAAAACAGGTAATTATTTCAATTACAGACACACAACAATAAGAATAGATTATTAATTTATAATGATGCTGTCGTGTGAGAGGAGGTTCAAGACATGGGAATGTGTGGCTGCAAATCAGACACTGGATAATATTTGTAGGTTAACTTCTGTGTAACTTACATTTGCAGATGTTTGTGTACTGTGTCAGGTAACGGCTGTCCACTATCTACTTTCTGTAACAATGTTGCACTCTTACTGGATGCAATTTGTTATTTCTTTTGTTGTTTTTTTTGTCTCGGAAATTTTAAATAGGTAGTAATGTTTTAAATACCAGTTTGCTCTTTGAATAACCCGCTATTGTTATTTTGTAAACACACAAATTATAAACATACACATTATAAATGAGTTTTGCTTGCAAAAAGCATTTTATTACCCCACATACAGAAAGCTGATAGTAAAAATAGGTTAGATGAGATTAGCCATGTTAATCTAAAAATTCACAGTTTAGCCACAGAATAAATAAGTGTAACAGAAGCGACAAGATGTGATATTAAACGTGCCCGTTTTCTCTATGGATAGTTATGGTGTCGGAGTTCATAGAAGTTTGGTTAGACTGAAATTTAGTAGTGCCTATTTTATTATCTGGGAGGAAATTGACACGTAAGTAACGCCACATTTACCATTTCTAAATGTGTACATAAGACAAAATGAATTACAGCATTTCTTGAAATATAAGCGGTTGTTATGAACCAATGTCTCAAACTCCATATGGCTTTGTTTACTTTCCTGTACGCCCCGAGAGCTTGTATAGTAACAATGGTTAAAATGCTCCACTGTGTCACTTCTAATGAAGTTAGCTATTATCTCATGTTGAGTGTCGAATCGTCACGTTTATTATTTCTAATATTTAGTTAATACACAAACAAATTACAGCATCTCAAACAATACAAGTAGTTACACAAACCAATGTCTCTAATCCACATGGTATTGTTTATATTATTGTACGCCCCGAGAGCTGGTACGATAACAACAATGAAAAAGTGTTTCTTGTCTCTTCTGTTACTGCTTATTTATTCTGTGGTTTAGCTGTACTATGTTATTACTATTTTAAAAAGCGAAAAAAAAAAAAAGAAAAAAAACAGATGCATAGAAGACCTCTAACTGGCATTAAAGCAAGGAGTTAATTTTTTTCGCTTGCGGACAACGTGGAGCGGACGCAGGCAATCATTAATAAAACAAATGGTAAACGTGCAGGAAGGCAGGAAACAAAGCGCAGTGGACGTAATAGCCACTTGTAAGGATGATGAACGCCTCATTAAGCCTGGCCCTCATTGGAACCAGCCACCCTCTACCCTAGCGCCGCATTCAACTAATACGTCGTGCAGACACAGAGCCACGCACGTGCCCCAGCCATGACTCACTCGGTGACGACGAGCAGTGTTGTATGTGGTCGTGGAAGTGCGCCAGCTGCCTGTTATAAACACGACGGATTCAAGCACAGCTCGTGCTACATTCAGAAATCCATAGACACTGCCATCCAACATGTTCTCTGACCGACCTCACCAGACACTGCACGGTGGCAAGGTAGTCCCCCCGTACCCTGATACCAGTAGGTTTGCCAGGAGGAACAAGCTTATTGGCGTGAGCGTAGTTGATTACCCTCGCCAGAACTCACCCCAGCCGTAGTGGACGGTAGTAAACACCATGTCAACATTGGAACGGACACACCTGAAAGTTAGCTACAAGGAACCACCTTACCGAGGGCGATGCCAATCCTTCAGAATCACCAAAGCGAACAGTATTTCCGCATGTGGGAATCGTACCGGACGATGCCGTTGGTCAGCGGGTTTACTCGGGGATCTCTCATTTGTCCCACGCCTTCATTCTGGTGCTGCTACATACTCACAACATATTACCTCACACCACGCTCCTTAGGGCTGTCAAAATAAAAAAACTCTTCTATTATTCAACCACTCGTGTGAGGTACAGATATGGAACTAAATGTCATGAGAAAATGTCTTGTACAATGTGTATCTCGCCTGAAATCAGAGCATAGAATAAGTCCTATTTGATGTTTAGCTACAAGAAACAGCATATTGTTAGTTACTAAGGGTAGGAATTTGGTCTGTTACAGTCACTGAACAATTTTTCTTATTTATATTGCATAACGGGAAGGATAATTTAACATAATTATTAATTACTCATAAAATACTGTCACAGGATGTTATTAATATTGTTTTGGTGTTTGTTTGGTAATTAAAAGTTTATAAATAGCAATATTGAATACGGACAAATACAATCTACTTCCTAACAGGTATATTTTTGTAAAGTCCATCAACAGTATTGGTCTAACATTCCAGTAAGTTTCCATTACAGGTTTCGTACAAAATTAAAACACACCATTTAAAGGCTGCTCAACCGGCCGCTTTAACAGTGTATCCGTTGGTTTTCGTTACATTTTTATTCTTGCTTTAGACCAGCAATGAAAGTTGGAAAATTGTTAACCTTACGGCATGCTTGAACCCAAAATGTTCTTTCCGAAAATGTTGCATTACACGGGTTCATAGAATGTTTTATTATACTTCCGCTAGAGAAAGATGCGTGTCCCTGGAAAGTAAATTTTTCTAGAATGTACAGTTAAAGAAAAATGTTTTGAAGCTTTATAGTATATTTGTTTGTGAATTCATAAAATTTAAGACGCTACATAACATGAATCATTTGTGTTTAGTTAGTACGTAAAATTCCCGAACCGTTGGCAACCGATGGGGCGTAACGGTAACACGTTGGACTCGCATTCAGGAGAACCTGGGTTCGATCCCCGGTTCCAGCCATTCTAATTTCTGTTTTCCATTGCTTCCCGAAATTGCTCCAGACGAATGCTGAGATGGTTAGTTAACAATGGCCATGGCCAGTTCCTCTCCTAGTTCCCGTCCTTGTGTCAAGTTGTATCTCACAGTATCTAATAACCTCGCTGTCGACGAGACGTAAAGCCCACTTACCTTGCCCGAACCATTAGTGATGTAATTTATTTCAAACGTGTCCAATATTACTGAGGATGGTTAACTTTCATCTCCCTCCCCTTGTTCCTCTTTCACATATCTTCTTGTTTGGGTATGTTAATGCACGTACTTAACACTATAACGTGTGACATGGCGCACGGTGATTCGCTTTGTTTTCAGACGTATAGATTGGTCTCTCATTTTGGCTTCCATGAATGCTAAGTCCTCCCAGTGGGAGCTGAGTGACGATAAACGCACGGCAGGTTCGTCACGAGGCTGCGAATTCGTCCACGGCTGTCGGACCATGAAAGCGGTACCCCTGTCACAATGTCTAACCCCCTAGGCGTATATGCTGGAAGGGTTGGAATATTTCCATATCGCGAGGAAGGAGTTAGGGGGAGAAGACAATTTCTCGCCAGCTGTGGGTCCTGGATGAGGCCGAGCTAGTGGGGGAGATGGTAGAAGTCCGGGGGTATGGGCGGGTAGATCCTCGACCGAGTGCTCGTGCCAGCAATCTAGTTCGGCTCAGGCCTGGATATCCAGCGAGGTAAGCTCCCTTGACGAGCTCCCAGACGTGCTTAGCCTCTGTTGAGGCGAGAGACATTCTCCTGCTAAGTGTGCGGCCACCGAGGAGAAGCTCAACTGCTGCGACCCAGTCACCGACTACCGTCTAAGAATATATGATTGTGTGCACGTACGCTTGTACACTTTGTTGTGTGAGGATCATGCCGAATAAATGTACAGAAACAGCAGCACAGGTGAACTTACGACGAAGTACTGAGAATTGCAGAAGAAAGCTGTCAGTTTCAAAGACGAAACACTAAAATTTACCACGCACAAAGTAGCAACGAAGAAAACTAACGTCATAAATAATATTAAAAACACTCAAGCAATAGCCAACAAATAACTGATTCAACAGCGAGAGAAATTTAATGACGGTTATTGAGTGAGCCGACACTGGAAAGAGTACTTATTTATCACCACAAAATATTTTGTCAATATGGACCTTATAAAACGTTGTGGTGAAGACAAACATTTTTTGCTATCTCCAATAAAGTTTTGCAGTGATTACAAACAATTTTGTAACCGCTATAAAATTTCTTCGTGAGGTTCATATTGACAAAACATTTTGTAGCCACGGCAAACCCCTTTTTAACTTTGTGTACTGTTTTGATGGTCTTTGTAGGTTTGCAAAAAAAGTACTATTGCAGACAAGTAGTTGTTTTACTAAGTGAGAAATCGCTGACTGCAATACAGTGAGCGAGTAAAATTAC
The DNA here is from genome assembly GCA_003012365.1 of Medauroidea extradentata. Taxonomy (NCBI): domain Eukaryota; kingdom Metazoa; phylum Arthropoda; class Insecta; order Phasmatodea; family Phasmatidae; genus Medauroidea; species Medauroidea extradentata. Next base: position 7,249 of record PNEQ01033093.1, read on the forward strand.
ATATTATATACGTGGTTTCCGAAAGCTCTTCACTATTAAAACACCTATGTAAGTCGAGTGCAGTACAGTTACTACATATAACTGCAGCACAGTAACTAAGTATCTATAGTGTGAGCATACACTATTGTAGTGGGCTATGTAGACGATATTGTTGCGTTGGGATGTGGGTAACCCGTACTTCAGTTGGTAAGATTGTGCATGAATAGAAGGAAGGAGCATTCCATGACTGAAACCAATTGCGATATTAGAGTGGCAGATATTTCATTATCAACTTCGTCAACTTTATCCCTTGAAAAGCAGCATACCTTTAGTTTTGAGATCTGTTCTATGCTTTCTTTCAAGTTTTCTGAAGTTGGGAGAGATATTCTTAACCATTCGTCATTAATTTATTTCTCGTATTTTTTTTTTTGTGATGGTAATGCAATCAATAACCTTCCTCAATCAAGATCAGCTCCACCCCATCGTGGGCCACGACTGGAAATTATGAGCATTAGCAAAGTTGCTAACGGTTTTGTGGAATATGACTGGACTGAATACTGGGATAGTTACTTCCGATAGACCATAGCCGACTCCCAATCCTAGTTCCTGTCTTGTGTAAAAATGTGCTTAACCTTCTGTGACGATCTCACTGTCGACGAGACGTAAAGCGGAACAAAATATACTCACTAGTCAATCTGTAGCTTTAGCTCACATTTGCACAGTCTGAGATCGCGTGTTCACTACTTTGTTACATTATATTTACCATTTCTACACTCACAGCAACACGTAAATACGATAAGTGAACTTCCACGTCTCCGAAGCTGAGTGAAAGATTTTTTTTTCTTTTTATAGCCACATTTTTACGAGGCAGCATTTGAAAGTTTCCTCTACGGAAAAAAATAATCGAGCCATTCAACATAATGGCAAAGGACATGCGTAAACGTGTGAAAAAAAAAGTTTTAAAAATAAAAGTAATATTAAGTCGGCGCAGCCTCCCAGACTTGATTGTGTTGATATTTAGAGTGGCGCGGTTTTTTCCTGCTCACGTTCGTCAGTGTGCAGATGTTTCTAGAAGGCGCCAGGAGTTGAATGGAGTCGGAAATAAACCGGCGGCAGGCGGCTATGTTTCAATTCGCCGCACAATGGCGACCGCAGTGCGTGTCCCGCGCGCGCGTGAGATTTACGACTCTCGCCTGAATAGTGCAGGGCCAATTAAAGACATCCCGCAGCATGCAGGCACAATGCGGGGCGAGCGACGCGCCTTTTGACGCCATACAGCCCGCGGCGAGCCAAACACTGATAGCTGGGCCGCTGTTCAGCCCTCACCCTCATTGTCTCTCCTAGCAACAACCCTTCCCTCTTCCCCTCAAACACGCTCTTTTTCCTTTATGCCTCTCCGAAAAAAAATTAAAAACATTTCCCCTCTCCCTTTGCAACAGACATCCCGCGTCCATATCTCCGGCCTGTACTTGGAGATTATCTGGGAAAACAACAGGTCACTCTTGTGAAAGTTCATTTGCGCCATGTGCTATTTTTTTATGTTGTTGGCAAACATTTGGGGTTCTTTCTCACCCGCCATACTGAGTTTTGCGATATCTCTCGGGTTAAAGTTTTTTTACACACATCCCCCGTGTAGAAAATTGTGTAAATGGTGCAGAAGAAAGTCGTTTATTGCCGGAACTGGACACAACAAAGTTTATTACCCACTGCGCTCAATTTCTTCCTTCACGTGGCTTTTCTGATTTGTGGTATTTGGCCACGCCTCTGGTCTCAGGATGGTTCTTGTCCAGGACCAGTAGTAGTTTCCGTTAAAAGACCTCTATGAATGATAAACGTATCTATCCCATATACACAACTATAGTTCTTCTTCAGAAACGGTCCACATGTGTATGTGCAAGGGCTATTTATATTTGACAAGGGCAGTGATAATTACGTTACTCCGACAATGGACACACGTGCAGGCATCGTAAATGTTTAAAACGTTTAGAAGTTATCTAGTAAAAGCCGCAAATCATATATATATATATATACATATATATATATATCTACCAGAGATAAAATATTTCAACTAGACTACTGCTTTCAATGAAATTTTTTGCTATCTTTACTTAATTGCTTACACATTCGTATCGAATTTACACAGGCTGCATTGCTGCTAAGAATTCCACCATGACCAATGTAAAATTGTGAGATATAACAAAAACATAAATTCTTCTAATGACTTGCATCAATGCAAGACATTTTGTAAACGCATAAAGATATTTTAAAAAATTCGACTGGCTCTAAAGTCAACGGCAAAGCGCATTTCGTCACTAATAAAACTACAAACCTGCATTTTACGTACCAAACGTATAAATATTAATTTAGCAGCTTCCTTCATTATGGTATTGGTCTGAAATACTGTTTCTAACCTCGCGTAAGACTTTTATGTAGTTTTAAGCTAGTCTTTACGTCAATAATTTCACACGTGCCAGAATCAAATGGATAAGCTCATCTGTATTTACAACGTGTGATTTAGTCTTACCTTTTGTTCTAAATCTCTGTAACGTATACAGCATGTGGTAGTATTTCCCAGGATGCACTAATTAATCACATTCTTATAGTCATAAATACAGTTGTAAAAATATTATAAATCACTCTAAGAACAAATTTTAAATTTCCAAGTTTATTCCGATGATTAGAGCTTCCTGAGAGCAAAACGTACGAGTAAAGTAATTCTTTGACTATAAACTCAAAATTGGTAAATACTGTCAAGACATATATTCTCTTTGATTTATCAACTCCACTTTCGCATTGGCAACTTTACATAATATTCGTATGTTTTAATTTTATTGTAAATGTAATATCCGCTTCTTCTTTGTATTTATGTAATTTTGCTTACGATATTTGTTGCCAATAAAATTTTAAACAACAATGGCTGATATAACGCATAAAATATTTATAAGTCGAAAATTAGTTTTGAGTAAAATATGTTGAAATGTTTTCAACTTTGAAACAGTCTTACAAAGAGTTATTGAGTTATTATTATTACAACAAGAGGTAATAATAAATGTTCTCTGGTCTACCTTTCTAAAAAAAAAAAAAGGAACGTACTGCAGGTAGAGACATAGGTACCTAGATCAATTGATGTTTTTAATGTCAAGGGTGGTGCTCCAGCGATATGCTTAGCTTGTTATAAGTTACTCTACTATTAATACTAAGTTACCACACACGTGACCAGGATCAGCAAAACTAAATAAAATAAACCGACTGTTTAAGGTAACCATCTTAGCTTTTATTTTTTTTCAGAAAAGACATTGGTTATTGCGAATATACGAGGTATAATACTAATATAATTCTATAAGACTGTTTCAGAGTTGAGAAAGTTAAATACTTCTTTTACGCATAACTAGCAATGGGCTCATTGCTGGTTGATGCCTAAAGCCATTCATTTGGCCATGCTTTTCCGTAGTTTTTGATTGCCCGTATAGTTCGAATACGCGTGATATTAATACAAACATTTATATAATTTACTTTGTAGGATTGCATGGTGAGACCAAACAATTATCACAAATATATAACTCTATATATCTCTATCACGGCCAAACGTACAAAAAGCAAATTGGAAAGAAAAGTTATTACAATGTTTACAATGATCCAAGACGGCGGAGGATCTTACTCCTTAAAGGCATTGATGCATGGAAAACAGAACAATTGTTAAACTGCGATTAAGAGTGGCCACAGTGATTACCTGCTTGAAGTTAGGTGTCCTGACAATAAAGTTGGTAGTTCCAGCAGAATTTGTGAAGAATTTAGAAGTTAACGCACACTTTCAGAATGCCCGCTCGTGAACATATGTCTTATGTGATATAATAAGTGGGGAACAGAATGAAAACAAAAGCTTTGCTTAATGACATGAAGTACTTATACTAGTAATTTGACCAATCAGTAGTTGCCTGGAGTGAAACGAAGCCCTTCAGCTCAAGTTGTTGTTTCTACATTTGGTTATGAGACAAGTTGTTAAAGACTGGTTTAACAAAGGAGGTTATCCACATCTAGTTCTCCAGGGAAAGGGGTCATTTTCAAACGGGTACTTATGGAGATAACTTTGGGTGCAAAACCAAATATTTCCGAAGTATGAAGTCCTCTCCATAAGCGCCAGCATAAGTGCGTACTCTATTGACACCAGCGAAACTACTGGTAGAGACACATGCTAAACTAATAACGCTGAATTAGTGAAGTATTGTGGACATACGCCACTGTAGTGCTATGTCATCTCAGAAATCCAAGACCGAACCAAAAAAAAAAACAGAAGAGATATACAAGTTACCTGGCTTATGTTTGACACAATTCCTCTTGAATTTTTATTTTTTTTTTATATTTTTGAGATTCTTTATTTATGTATGTGTTGACTACACCCAGTTCATCTTGTTTTATTTTTATCTTCTGTTTCTCTTGGTTCACTCTCGGTTTTCTAAGGCGACGTAGTACTGCGTGTCCACAATATTTCACTAAACTATTTATCCCCTTTCGAAAGAACCTTTCAGCTATATTATAATACCTTTGAACTTCCGAATCAGGGAGTGTCTATGGTGTATACACCTTGCAGGTGTGAAGCGGCCAAGTTAGGCAGCTGTTCTACGAAGAATTGTTTGAGGTAGTCATTAATAACATATTGTGCCACCCATAAGAGTCAAAGTGTTCTACACAAATTTCCAAAAAATATATATAAAATAAAGTTAAAATTACTTATCACGGTACAAATATAAATACTGCGATTATCGTTGTCTACACTTAATGGAAAATGAAGAAATGTTGCATTAAACATAAAACTTAACTCGATTGCAACTCCCATTACCGCTGCATTTAGCTATCAAGTTAATTCACAATTGTTTTGGGTGACTAGCAATATAGCTAATTCCCATCGGTGGAAAAAAAAACCCTATAACCATAATTTAATGTATGTGACCATCATGTATATAACATGAAATAGAATTAAGCGTAGTTCAGCTGAAGCCTAATTTAGGTAACGTTTCCGCTGCACTAGAAACGATTATTGTCTCTTGCCTAAGTCGCACAGGACGCACACGATCAGGACAGAGTAAGCGTTCTCGACCCAGGACGTGTACACTTACAGTTGAATGCTAGCTTTAAAGAAGTGTTCTCCCCCAATGACCTTGTTTCTGGGTGCAATCTCGCTCGTGGACTGAGACGAGGGTCCGTGGATAATGTGGGCTTGCGATTCGTCTCACGTCAACATCTGCGAGGTGAGGGGAAGGAAGAGAGAAAAAAGGGGGGGTATACTTTCTCTGAACAGAGGGCGTGTGAGCAGAGCAGAAAGACAGGCTGCAAGAGATTAACGTCAGGGGGTGTGGACCATTCAAACTGACATATATTAAAAACGTCCTCCTCCCCCTCCCCCCGGGCTGAGTAATTTGTCTGCGTGCATTGTCAGCTGTTTTAACCGAGCATGATGTTTGCCGAGGGGTGTTATAACCTAGTGGTTTACAACTGCGTCGGTAACAATTTAAGGAAAATGTTTATTTTTTTTTGTTAAATATGTAGTCTTGTAATCAGACAATATCGGATAAATCATTTTTTTTATTCTTTTACTGCATACTATATAGGGTCATGAGTCAGATAAGTTTCGGCCATACGTTCAGCTACATGGAAGTTAATTCCTCGTGGACCAAATAACAAATAGTTACTAACAGGCCTTAAGCAAGTAGGGGCTCTGAACGAGTGTTATAGAAGGTGCCCAACTAGCCCCTGCTCCCAATTGGTTTATCAAAGTTTAATACATGTCCTACGGAAAGGAACAAATAACGCGCGCGAACATAATTATACATTTACGTCAATGTTGGTATGTATGCATGCAAACACACATGCATGTATATATGTACGTATGAGATAGATAAACTCGGATACCATTTGACCGATCTCCAATAAACGTGGCACATATATATTTTTTTTCTTTTATGTAGAATGTTTTTATGCTATTTATTTTACTCGAACTCGCCAACTTGGTACTATATGGTGGCATAGCGCATCAACTTCTATGCCGTTCAACCGATCGCCATGAAAATCTGTATACATAAATATTTAAACATTAAGAAAAAATATTTTATGAAAATATGTTTTGCTATAACTTGCCACCAGATGGCGCTGCAGTGAATCAATTTTTATACCTTGCTTCCCCTTACGATATATTGGCCATACAGGGGAGGGAGGTTCGTAATTCGACCAACGTCCATATATATATATATATATATATATATATATACACGCGCACACACACTGCAGGACAACGTTTGCCGGGTTATGCTAGTATAATTCTTAATGTGGTTTGTAAATATTGTTCAGACACTCCAGTCACTGTTGAAATATTTTACAGATGTATTTTGGTGTGTATGAGCGACTATTCAACACAAAATCTAAATATTTTTAACAATGCGTTTTGTATAGAAGTATAGTTCGTTATTTAATTACCTAAGATACATCAGCTTAAGCTGTATATTAAACAAGCTTTACAGGACGAACAAAAAAAGGTTATTTTGGATAGCCACTTCATATGTGAAGGTAAACATGATTATCAAGGTACCGTAAACTGGGTATACTTTGCACCAGCATGTATAACGTTATATTTCTTATGCTGAAAGTTTAAAGACAAATGATTGTATTCGATGGTATTATATTATAATTTTTAATACCCAGTCGCGATGTGTCTTTATTTCACCAAACGAACGAGAAACAAATATTTTTGTGGTGCAAAGTTACCCATGCTGGTGCAAAGTGTACGTACTTTACGGTATAGGAATATTTACCTACGTTTAATACTTAATTATGGTAGGTTTTCTTGCATCATATCCCTACTTAGACTTCTTATAATAGAGTAAATTTCGAAATAACACACATACTTTTAGAGCGTAGCACAAGTGTTTGTAAACTTACGTTAATTTTATTGTGCAGCGAACACTACCTGCAACAGGATAACATCTACGTTTTTATACTAAATATGTATATGTTATTTGGGTTTCCAAAGTGTTTTATAGAGAAATACGAGTTTACAAGACGTTTATAGTTTAACAAATTAATGAGATTGTAATAGTAAACACACAGTTTGCTACGGCAGTACTTCTTAAAGACAACCTAGCAACACATTACCTGTACTGGACTGGGCTCAACCCGAATTTTTACATGTGGGAATAATTGAAGACTGTTGTTGGTCAAGAGTTTTTTCTCGTGGACCTCCCGTCACATCCCCCCTCACCCCACAAACATCCCATCATTCCGGCGTTGCCTCATACTAACCTCATATCACCACTCACCTACTCTGATAACATCGCTGTTAAGCGCTGACCAGAATATATTCATTTCACGTCACTATATCGCTGCAGACTAAGATTTGTGTGTTACACACGAAAACGGTGTCTCCTAGGCAACTGTAACTTGGGGTCAATTTTCTTTACGTCATTATTCCCAATACAACATTATAAAACGCAATCACTGTTAGTTTCAGTACGGTTGAAGATCCTGAAATAATAAAACAATGTTATAATTTACACTTATATAGTATGATTTAAATTTGGCAGAATGATTTATGTGTATTTTGAGTATATTAAAGGCGAATTACAGCACGAACATTCTTGAGCTGAATATAACCCTAACTATGTACACGTTTTGTTACTGTGTCTGCCCCCAAAATGTAACTTAACGGCGCGACTACCACAACTTTCATCACCATTTTTTATTTGTACCAGATATTTTTTTCTTATTTTAGACACAAAATGTGACTATATTTGACTTTCATGAAATTTTTTTTTATCTCTCATAGTTTTCACGTAATGGCTTGTTAAATTCATCCGTTTTAAGAACTACACTAAAACCAACTGATATACCAAACTAAAAAAAATCACAGTGGATAAAGACATTGCAGACTACATTGTAATGCTAATAAAAATAAAGAATTAAAATTATTTGTATTTTAAAAATTGCTGCAACTAAAAATAAAAATTTAAAAAATCAGTAATTTTTGTATACAGATAATTTTTCATATTTATTTTTATGATCATGACATTGTAGCCTGCAATGTCTTTACACACTGTGAATTTTTGAGTTTGGTACATCAGTTGGTTTTAACGTAGTTAATATACGTTCTGCCAGATAAAACTGCTGATTTGATTGTGGGTCAGTACTAGAAGCAAATAGAAAATCTTCCCTCATTTAATGGTTGTATACGTGATTTATTTTGGTTTCTTATTTACGAACATTGCTGATAAATTGTAAAAATAGAATATGTTTACAATGGTTACAAGCGAACATATGTTCTTTGAGAATCATAACATGCTCACGATTAAGTACAATATTTCGTTATTAAAAGATATTAGATAACGCGTACTTGGAGCAGACACGTGGTTACCAAAAGAAGATTCAAAAATGAAGTTTTTATCTTTCGTTCAATATTAAAAACTATTTTAAAATGAATTAGAAATTTGAGCACATTAAAAAAATTTCTTCCCTATCCGTAGATTTTTAAGCGATTCATGATATATTTGAGTTTAGTTTGCCAAGATAAGGTAAAAAAATAACAATATTTACTTTTAATGACCCTAATCGAAGGAAAAAAATGTAATTTGTCGCTGGCAAAATAGATGTACGTACTACATAATTTTGTACGTTACTGATGAGAGAAATTCGCGAACTGGCCCTCTGCTGGACAATAACAAATATAATTGCATTACTTATACTCCCAGTACTAATGAAGGGTTTTGTGACGTACGATTACTTCAGTAATTTGTTAGGGGATATTTGTTAACATATAACTCTACTTTCAAACAAATTACTAGCTATGTTATTAACTCGAAACCATCCCAGTGTCCATGAATAGTATTCCTAAACGTCATGCTGTTATTCGCTATAAAATTATGTTAAATATTTTTAAAAAATTTGGTGAAATGTTTTATCTGGCTGTTTGGAGAATGTACATCCCATAACACACTCTCCTATTCACTATGATGTGTTATGGTATTACAAGCATGAATTGCTTAAAACTAGAAAGTTACGTACTGTACATTATAATGTTACATAAATGTATGTGTGATTACGTATGTACGAAGTGTGAAACGATATTATAATATGTTGGGCGCCAGAGGATAACTTCTACTGCCAGTGCGTTTTGAACAGAATCACTAAATGTGCTATGGAAGAGAGCGGAAATAAAATGAGTACAATTCATTCTAAAACCAGGAATAATTTATTATTTATACATAGTGGTTATAATACTGACCTCCAAAAACCACCTTATTACACCTTAAATGATACGTGTGATTGATAAGTACAAATTATAGACACTCTTCAAGCTTTCCACACTTAACACACAAAGCTCAAGTACTCCGGCAACTCAGACGACAAGGGCGAAATTGGGACTCTCAATCCCCAACCTCTGAGTATAACAACATAGAATGCAATAATTTTGGAAGAATGTTCCTATTCTATGTTGAAATGAGATATTAAAATCTGCTGTTAAATTACACAATAATGAATTAAAACATGCAATAATTACATAACGTTATCTAAAACAAACTAATCTGTGGAACACTACTTTCTGTAGCAGGTACATAAAATAAACACACATTTTCTCAATCACAGAAGGGGCTTCATTACGTTTTATTGTGCTTCCCCAACTTTCCCCATAATTTTTACCCATTTGCATTATTATTTGGATATTTTAGTTTAATATACGTGAATAACATACGTGATTATTTCCCTTAGGTGAAACATTGACGTAGAAAGTAACATTGTACACCAGCGGTCTCAAACTCAGGCTATGAGAAGGGCCGCTTAGTAGTTTCAAAGGAAGTCTAGGGGCCACAAAAACATAAAAACATTTTTATTCAATATAAATGTATTTACAAGACAGTTCGGCCTCTCTTGAACTTAACAAATCAAATGAATACGAAAAGATACAAATACTTTTGCTAAAAACAACAGAGATAAATATTATTTTACAATAGAACTGAAGGAATAAATTATGTTTGTTTGTGAACAGTAAAATCATGTAAATTAAATGCAAA
>PNEQ01033094.1:0-17275 GCA_003012365.1 Medauroidea extradentata
TTGTACTACTCATAGTGCCACAGGTGTTCCTCCCTGTGTTCCTTTTCTGGGTTTCCATCCTTCCCATCCCTTACTAAATATTTGGGGTCTCCCTTTCCCAATTTCTCATTTAAATGATGTGGAGCGGGACAAATTGTTTGGCGACGTGGCTCGACGTCTCGCGGTAGCGAAAAGGGAGGTTTCTAATCGCTTAAATAAAGTTCGGGTTGATCCTCCCTTCGCAGTCGGTGATCAGGTGTTGTGTAAGAATTTTTCTCTGGCAGATGCTGGCGCCCAGTTGAGTGCTAAATTCCTAGTTAAGTACAAGGGTCCGTACACTATTAAACACTTTGTAGGACCAAATACTGTTGTGATAAAATTGTTAAATTCTAATAGAGGAATGCGTAAGGCTCACGTGAGCCATCTTAAAAGGTTTATTGTTAGAAATTAGACGTGTTCATATGTATATCTTTTGTATTAAGGCAAAGCGTTTTGCCACTCATATTTACTCTCATTAATTGTCATTATATTTACTATAGGGTAATCAGTTTCTGTATATTTTGTATACTATTAATATTGCTTGAGTCTACATATAATTTTCTCAAACCCCTGAGAAAGGATTTGATGTTAACTTGTATTAAGAGTATATTGTTATTGAATATGTTTATATATTTTTGATAATGTTTGTAATATTCATATGTAACCTTATAGCTGTGCTAATTTGTTTGTTACATTGTTAGTTTGCTCTTTTTGCGCACTTCCTGCTCGCCTTCTTGGATTGCATCTTTCCCCCTTCTTTGCTTCTGTAGTGTTTTCTTGTCTTTGCTTTACCAAACTTTTTCCTGTCTTTTCTCTGATGATTTCTTGTTTTTTCTTTCATGTTTCCTTGCGTTCCGAGCCATCTACGCTTCGAGTTCTACGAGATTCTTCAAGATTTTCTTCCGCTCTGTGATGCTTGGATGTTCTTGTGGCTGCTGTGCACCTATCCACTTGGTCTACACTCCGTTCCTGCATGAGACTTGTATGCTGCTCTACGCTCACCTCCCCAGGCACTGCAAACCCGTGTTACAGCCATGTGCGGCGGGCTGCCGCTGGTTACTCACGCTAAGGGGCATCCATCAACTTTAAATGCCCTTGACGTGCGACGTTACCTGTTCCTGCGTTATACACTGTCTGTATTCTTCAAGAACTATTGTCTGTATTCTTCAAGAACTATTGTCTGTATTCTTCAAGAACTATTGTCTGTATACTTCAAGAACTATTGTCTGTATACTTCAAGAACTATTGTCTGTATACTTCAAGAACTATTGTCTGTATACTTCAAGAACTATTGTCTGTATACTTCAAGAACTATTGTCTGTATTCTTCAAGAACTATTGTTTGCATTCTTCAGGAACTATTGTCTGTATACTTCAAGAACTATTGTTTGTACTTCAAGGATGTGGTTGTAAAACTTCTATGACTATTCTTGTCTCTTCTACTCTTCAAGAACTGTACTTTTCTATTGTGTCTTGAGACAATTTTCTACTCTACGAATTTTGGTATTGTCTATTTTCTTCGAATTGTGTGTTATTAACTATTCTGTGTTTTCTTTGAATATTGTTTATGAACTCTGCATTATGAACTTTGCTACGTCACTGAAGATTTCTTATTTCAAGATGATTGTTTCCAGATGTGTTTTGTGTATTGAAAGGGTTTGATCAGTGCTTTTGTAGAACTTGAACTGGAAAACATTTGTTCCATGTAAGACAAGTTTTTGGGAGGGTGATTGCACCGTTTGGGTGCCTACAGCGCTCTCGTCGGCGGTGCACAGTGGACCACGTGACTATTTTATGGCTCGGAAGGCTGTTGTTCTGTATTGCTATATTTCTTTACTCTTACTCTATGCTTCCCCTTCTCCTCTTCCCAGCGCAGGCGTGTTAGCTAGACTCTGGCCAGGTTGAACTAAGGTTCTTGCATGGGCCGTCAGCTCACTTTTTTCCTTTTCTCTTCAGGACGTGGGCACTGATAATGTAAGTACTTCCGAGCTCCTAGTGTAGTGTGATAGGGTAGGTTGGGGACTTGTCCCCCCATGGCGAGCAAGGCGACTGCCGTCATGTGCTGTGTTTAAATTAGTTTAATTATTGCTTTAATGTCTTTTCTAAATTCCTTTTTTCGGTCGCCGTCTGATAAAAATTATGTCTTGGTATTAAAATGTTTTTTGTAGGTTTTGCTATTGCTTTTTGCTTTGTGATTTTTCCACTTGGAATTTATTAGCTGTTGTATTTACCTGTTGCTTGATTGCCCGATGGCTTTTTGCGCACACGTGTGTTGCTTTATTAACTTCTGGCTTTGCTTCTCCCGATTTTGACATTTTGGAGCCCGCGGAAGTAACTACCTTTTGTAATGACTTGCCCAGATTTTTTTTTTAGTTTGTATACTTTGTATTTTGTGAGCCTTGTAAAACTATTTAATATAATTTGTAACTTTTTCAAACATTAATTTTCAGTCTCACAGACGCTAGTAATGTCCACTGTGTGGACACATATTTAAATTGCCAACTTCGTAATTTCTGATTAGTAAAACTTGTTTGTTTACACATTTGTAATTTGTAATATTTTTTATGATCCGCAACACGCGGTATGTTACAATATATATATATATATATATATATATATATATATATGTAAAACTTGTTTGTTTATACATTTGTAATTTGTAATATTTTTTATGATCCGCAACACGCGGTATGTTACAATATATATATATATATATATATATATATATATATATATATATATATATATATATATATGAGTGTGTGTGTGTGTTTGTGTGGGTGGTTGGCAGGGGGCGAAATGAAATACCCAAGAAATTGAGTAAAAATATTCATTTTTCAAAATATTTTTTAAACGGTCGATAATGATTTTTTTTACATTATTATCACGATTAAACTGACATAAAAACATTTTTGAAAATTCTTTTTTTTTTAGAAAATTAAATAAAATATTTATTGTAATTTAATTTCTTTAAAATTAATATGAGTATTTATATTTTACTTGTACAAAAACTATAATGCCAAAAATTTTTTATCAAAAACTTAGTTTTTAATGAGATGTAAGTTTACACATTTTTACGAATTTCATACCATTATTTGAAGTACTCAGACTGAACTTTTGCACGAGTTGAAGAGGCATATTCGCGGGCAACAGCTAGTTCCTTATAATTCTTTGTAGTAGCAAGTACCAATGCGTGAATAGTAACTTGCATGCAAGATATGTGGCAAGCAATAATTTCCATGCAACAGTGGTCATTGCTTTTGTTGGTAATAATTTCTACTACTCGCATGTTTACGGTTTTCAAAGAGTTGTCTTTCGTTTGTATGCTTTCCGCCGTGATAAAAAAGAAAGGTTTTAAACATATAAAAAAAAGATTTCCTTAGATCCTCATGTTACCATTCAAAATTTGAAATCAATGTGGTGTTATCTACTGGCTGTACTCTACTACGTAAAGAGGCATTACTGTAAAGTGTAACTAAATTTGCACCCATATGTGTTGCTTTGCAAACCAAGACATAATGATCTTCTATTCACATAACAATGAAATAGGAAAATATGTGTACCACTGTATCTTGCACCTTACTCGATCAACCCCTTGCCCACTGAATTATGTGAACTTGTCGTAGGACTGACTGCAGAAATATGCAATCTACACATCCTGAAAAAAACCAAGATGTTCGAAACATGATAAAGATTACACATTTCTTCTCCTTTAGTAGCCTTCAGTTCAAATGCGTTTATTATAAAACTTTTATATTGTCGAGAAACAGTGTTATTCTAGAAGGTACTTGTGAATATGGTTTCCTATTATGAAACAATTTTAACTCGCATATTTTAAACATAACTGTGTTTCGAAGTCAAAATTTGCATGTTGCACTGGCATGCAAATAGTGAAAACCAGTTGACTTATTTAAACGTAAGAATTCACAGTGTAAAAACGTTATATGGGCTGCGTAGCCAAATATTAGAAAATTTCAAAGTGAACAATTTTTTTTTAAATTGTTCTAATTGATTCTTTTTCCTATGTATTTATGATTTTTTGAAGATTAAATATATTACGTAGTGGGTATATAAATTTTAAGTTACTTAGCCCAAGGAATGTTATTTCACTGAGAATTATTTCATTCGAGTATGTCAGCTGGTTTCCACTGTTTTCATGGCAGCGGAACATGTAAATGTTATCTTTGGCGCAACATAATGGGAAAACTGTACGAACTACAATTGTTTCTTAAGATAAAACTTTACTCACAAGCATCTCCTACAAAAGTAACACTATTTCATGCAAATATAACATCAGTTTAAACCACTTGAACACTCTCAACAGAAGCAGATGTACTCCTGCTATTACTGAGAACTGTATTTGGTTTATGTGCTCATCATCGATACTGCAGTAATCTATTGTATATAACTTAAAAAAATTGCGTGAATCGTAAGCATTTAATCGATCGTTTTGAAAAGGGAGTTTATCAAAAAATTCATAAGTGGGTGATATAAATTAAATCTAGGTACTTATTTATTACTAACCGAGTTTACAAAAAGGCATGTTATTATTTTTTTGTATGTACTGCATAGAAAGTAAGGACTAAAATAATTTCAACTTCAGTCAGTCCAGCGTACCAATATATATATATATATATATATATATATATATATATATATATATATCACAATTAAAAACAGATTTTCTTGAAATTGGAAGTGTATTAATTAACAACGGCCGATTCAATTATAGTGTCAGTTTTGAGTAAAGATTTCATATTTGCTGAGACACGAAAGTGATAGTAAAAAGATAATTTGCAACATTGAAAGTCGAATAAGTGATGCATTAACCTTAACAGAAACATAAAATTCAAGTGGATTAAATTAATAGCATAAAACATTCGCCCTTATAACTTGTTATGCAGTTATTAGTCCAGTCAATGAAGGAAAAATAGGGGAAAAAATCGTGTAGTCGCAAATTTTTGTACAGTGGTAGGGGGAAGTGTCATGAACAACATACTAAAAGTCCTGACCGATGGGGTATGAGCGAGGGGGTGGGGGGCCGTTTAAAGGTCCAGTTTTTACGTTTTTCTTTAATAACTCGAAAACCGCGGCTTATAACGAAAATGTATTAAAGTACAAAATTAAAGTTAAATAAAATTTCCTACAAAAAAGGTCTTCATAGTTTTTCTCTAGGGTGATTAGTTTGCGAGATGCAGGGGATGTAAAAATTGTGTATTGTTGAAATATAGTGTTTTGGGGGCACTCATTGTAGTTTTTTTTTGCAAAGAACTCAAATAGTTTTCAACGGAATGTATTCAGAAAATTCTAGTATGTGTGTGTCCATACAGCACAAAATTATATGTAGGGAGTTTGCAAAATATTTCTCCGTTCGTCCGTAAAAAAATTATTTTGGCCTACTTTTGTGACAAAATTCTGATACTTTGGGTGCACAAATTTTAGGTATTTTTCTATAAAAAATGTACGTAGCTATAAACTATGAGATATTTTTTACAAATATTTGTAGAGATTTTCCGACATCTACGTCATTTTTAATTTTAAAAAAAATTAATGCTGTGAAACTACCTCGCATGACCTTAATGGTATACAATTCACGTTTAATATTAAATTAACTTTAAAATAACGGGAAAAATATTGTCATTTTTGATTAAAAAAATTACCTCGTCCAGAATGTGTACATATAAAAAATTGACAAGTTAGTCATCATCATTGTCGTCTTGCAGATCCAATAACGACGCACCATTTGTACATGAACCATGGCACGTGCCACACACCATGGAGCATGGAATGCCTGCTTTTCGGCATCCACATCGTCCCCCACACCCAGAAAAACATCGACAAAATATGGTGTTTAGTATTGCTTCAGGTGCTACTGGGTCTTTCGTGGTTACTGGGGTCAACGATCCATCTTCCCCTCGGTTCCATCCCCAATCGATTGGAGGTTAGAGGTTGTCCAGCCATTGCTGTATCTGTAAGTAACCAAACTGCAGTAAGTATCAAGAAACTGTGGTGTAAAGAGCATCAAATAAAACATTAAGTTAATGAAATTAATATATGTATGGCCTACCTGTAAATAAACTCTAAAAGAGTGTTGGCGCGCAGCTCCTGTGGTTCGTGACAGTGAGGCGAGGTCAGGTTATGGCTTCCTTGATGCATTTAGAAATCCCGCATACCGAAGTTTTTTCAGATCTTTCCGATCTGCAGTCGCTCGGTAGATTTCTAAGAACATCTTCTCACCACCCTGTGCGGCCTTTTCTGCTGGTGTTGACGGATTAGTGAAGACGTCGCATAATGTTTTCATTTGCCTGGAAATCTTGCTGAACAGCTTAACCATTGCTCCTTTGCTCTTCTTGTAAATGGCAGAGGTGGTGTCACACCCACTAAAATCGTGGAGAAGGAGGATGCTGTCAGCAAAAGGAAGTTGTTGGAGTTTGTTGAATACAATTTAGATTCCACATTGCCCCTGCCAGGCTTCATGAAATATATGTTACATCGTGGTCGTGCAAAAGCAATGAGTAAGACATAAGTCAGTCAAGTCAACATCTTCCCCTATTATTGTAACAATGGGGTGCATGGCAGCTTTCTGTAGTCCACATCTCATTATAGTGCCATCAGCATCCCCTCTAGCAACTACTGTCTCTCATCCTGTTGCTGTCATTTTTTTTACTGAGTAGTTGTATAAGTCTGGTTTTGTTCCTTCCATTTGCGAGAAAATGCTGTTGTTGAATGGTTATGTTTGTGCTTTCATCAAAATGAATACGAACTGAAGTTTTTGTGAGGCCCCTTATCTTCTGCTCTGCTTGTTTTGTACTGTTGGTATCATTATAACCATCGAAAACAACAGTACAGTTTTGACCATAATGTTTGATAGTATAATTTATGTATCGATCGCAAAGTACAGAAATCTTGGTACCCGCATTCCATTTCACATGGTGTAGGAGGAAGCCACCATCTACTACATTGGTGCTCGCTCTTAGATCATGAGTAACATAATTATCCTCTGGAAAAACCTCGTAGAGAGAGGACTTCTTTCCTTTCCTTAGAGCCCCATTATTGAAGAGAGCCAATGGGAATGGAGATAATTCATATTCCATAAGCTGTGCAACATCTTCATCACTTTTTTTTTGCAATGGCAGCTCTTTGAAAAATTGTTAGAGGGTCTACAGTCACTGTTTCACCATTCACTTTAACTGCATTGCGCATACTAGCCAATGACAATACGACATTCTTCTTAGACTGTTTCATGTCACCGAAATTACAACCAACAATTTTTTGCGTGGTTTCAGTACCAATTTCTAAGGCTAAGTGGCTATTTATTTTTGAGTTTCCGATGATTCCTGTCGACAGAGACATAAGTGTATGCATTTTTGGAAAAGGAGGGTGGTCATTGATTCATAAATCTTTTCCCGGTCTTGTTCATCTCGTTTTTGCCGTGAGACCCGGGAGTCAACATGCTGCTCCCCACTTGAAAAAGCCACTCCAGCAAACTTCTATAATGACGAGCAGGTGGCGGTTGCACCAGGAGACCCACCAACCCACTTAGCTAGAACAGAACCAGTTATTCCTCTTCCTTGTGTCAGGCCACCTGAGCTTATAAAGGACCGCATTAGAGTCTGCTCTATGGTCAGGTCTGACCAAACCCCTGCCCATCGTGAAGCAGTTCGATTAATGGTGAAATATCCTTCATCTGCAAAACCTTTAAACACATCTGGGTGGCTATTTTTCAATAATAGCACGTCTGGCACATAAAGATGGGCACATTTTGCATATTGAAAATGACCACTTGCATGGAAAAATGGTACCATAGTTTGAACACATGACAAGTGGCCATTCCAATCTCCACGACGCTCACAATATATGAACTTATTTATCAATGAAACCATGTTATAATACTGCACCCACAAAGCAGCAGTAGGTGCATTCTCCTTGACACTATCCAGCTGTTTCTTGAATTTATTTAAAACTGATATCAACCTAGCATCCCCCTCAACTTTTTGTACACTAAGATCTTCCACACTGCTCAAAATGCTGGTAGTATTCATACTTTCTTCTTCCGAGATGCCGGCTTCTTCCAGAATCATCCGAGCCAAAACAGCTTACCCTCCACCCCTCAGATATCATCAGTACACAGTTTATCCTTTAATACAGTGCTACGGAACTTAGATGTTGTACACACACTTAGTATTCTGTCTGAAACCACTTCATTCAACATTAAACACGATTTGTTTACAATTAAAATACTATATTTCAACAAAACACAGCTTTTACATCCCCTGCATCTCGCAAACTAATTATCCTAGAGAAAAACTATGAAGATCTTGTTTGTAGAAAATTGTATTTACTTTAATTTTGTACTTTAATACATTTTCGTTAGAAGCCGCGGTTTTCGAGTTATTAAAGAAAAGCGTAAAAAAGGGACCTATAAACGGCCCCCCACCTCCTCGCTCATGACCCATCGGTCAGGACTTTTAATATGTTGTTCATGACACTTCCCCCTACCATTGTACAAAAATTTGTGACTACACGATTTTTTCCCCTATTCTACAATATTTGGTCTTCGTTGACTGGACTATATATAGTCAAATCTCGCATTTTATTCACATGAATTTAGAAAAGATTTGTAGGTGATGATTGCTTGAAAAGCTGCAAGATGATGCTATAGAAATTTAATAATTTTACTCTGTATTACACTGTTTCGCAGTTTTGTTTAATATAGTGTTCTTCATGTCGGCAAATTTTTTCCAAGAGACTGAAGAGTATGGTTTTAGCTAATTGTCTAACTAATTGAATTCTCGTTCATTAAATTTTTAGTGAAATCCGTATAATTTAGTGTTTTGAAGAAAAAATAGCTATCACGACAAAATTAATTTCAAACAAACTGTCAAACATATTTGTAATACATTCTCTCGTTTAAACTGAAAACAAACTATCCTTAAAACAGTCGAAACAAAAGAACATAACCTTAAATTAGACGGCAAGTAGTTTGTGCTGTTTTTTAGTATGTAGGTAATATTCAGAATGTACTGAGTCTGCTTCTTCAATAGCTTAAGTATGACTGGATTTAGTTGCTTGGAAATACTCAATTGCGAAAAAAAAAAATAAATAAATAAATAAATAAAAAAAGGTGAAACCCAAAAATCGTGACTGGCCGAACATGCATGGGAAAATAGCCACAAAATTCTATGGGAAGACTCTAAAACACTTACACAGGAAACTGACAAAATTAAAAGAAAATTAAGAGAATCAGAATTTATTATTAGCAGTAGAAATAAGTAGGTTTTTTTGCACAAACAAATTTAGTTATACACTGATAAGAAAGTTAACTTAATTCAAGAGAAAAAATCTTTAACCAAGAATACCATTTTGAAGAAGATGATTTTCTTGAGTCAAGAGCAAAAATTCTTGAACTGAGAATAATTTCTTGACTCAAGAATTTTTTCTAATGAATAAAAAAAATCGTCTTCTTCAAAATGGTGTTCTTGGTTAAAGATTTTTTCTCTTGAATCAAGTTAACTTTTTTATCAGTGTATAACTAAATTTGTTTGTGTAAAAAAAACGAACTTATTATTTTTAAATCATGTACTAAAATATCATTCGACTTGAATTTTTTAGGTTATGTTACATGTATGACGGAAAATATTATTATTTTTATTTTAGAGTTGATTGATAAAGATTAAAATATAGTTAGTATTTACCTTGCTAAGTAGATTCGAAAAGTGTGATTTAAAGTAAATTTGTCACAGTTTTATTGACGTAACTCTGCCTGCACGTGTATTTTTATGTACGATGTTGTTTACTCCTCTGTATTTCGAAAACTGGCTAACTGTTTTTACAGCCTAGCCCCTTCCCCACTTCTCTGTGAAATACCTTTTCGTTGGCTAAAATTATCCGTAGGTAACTCAGGTATATAAGTTATCTTAAAATAGCAATAAATAGGCTTCTATGCACATAATTAAAGAATATTCTACAACTTTCTCAAAATATTGTAGATGTCTTATTAAATATTAACTTATTTGGTTATTAGAGTAGTATATTTCGATTTGTATTTTTTTGTTTATCAATGTAACATAAAATCTTACGTTTTTCAAGTTATTAAAGTGTAAATTTTACTAAATTGTAAATAGTGATTAAACAAAAAATTTCGGATTCGAGTTTTTTCTTTTCTTTGCATTTTCTGAGAACATTTACAATAATAATGTTTATATTTTTTACATTATCAGAAAGAAGAGATTTCAACAAACAAAAAACTCTCCAACTTTTTTTTAAAAAAGCTGATATTTTGACGCGAGAATTTTCGATTGAACACTAGGGTGTTTTTTTTCGATATTAAGTCAAAATAAGGTGAAAAAATAAATATTTCAAATAAAAAAACTACAGTGTCTTTAGGACATAAAAAGGTAAGTTTTCACCAAATTTCGTGAGCAAAATTTTTTTCTATAAGATAAAAATAAAAAACCAAAAACTTGATTATTTGAATTTTTCACATACATTTTGAGGTTATTTGAAAAAAGTGTAATCACAAAAGTTGTAGGCCTCTTTATTACCTACAACTTTGTCATTTAATTTGTTTCCGTAGGACTTGTAGTTTTGCCGTAAATCGAGATACACCGTTTTTTACCCTTTATACTCACCCCCTTCCACTTCCCGACCACAGATCGCCCGTAAATTATTTTTCCTTTCATTTTTGTTATATTCTCGTCCTATTTTAACAGGTTTCATCCTACTCTTATTTTTTTTGTTTCAAAAATTATCGACCCTGGTCTAACAATATTTGAGTAAAATTATAAAATTTTTACGACTACGCTTTTGAGATACTTGCAAATTTAGTTGTATAGGGCTCAAAATCTTAACTCTGTAAATTTTTATACTTTACTTTACATTCACCAATGCATGATTTGTTTTTTTTTTTCCTATCAGTGTTCTTAAAAAAAATAGTTTGTGCGTATCTTTTTGAGTATAAATCTCTCTCTAGTAACGTGTTTCTGAAGAAAAACCATTAACGACGAAATATCTTACATCAAAATTGCGGCTCTACAAATCAAGATTAACAAATAAATCTTCCCTGTAAAATATATTTTTTCATACATTTGGCTGATATAATTATCTGTGATTGTTGTTGCATAGTTTTTCCATGCTGACTTTCAAAAACGTGCAGATTTAAAGTGGAGTTTTTAGCGTTTATTTATCTACCACATAGGCTACTTCTACATATCACGTAAACTCTACTGACAGCCGTGGTTCTATGGAGCCCAAGATGTTACATGCTTATCGCCTACAATCACACTGCTGTCGTCAGCTATTCTCCTCCATCCCCCTCCCGCGCCAGAGTCCCAGGGGCTTTCTGGTCCACAGCCAAACATCACACTTCACCGCGTTTCACACAGCGATAAACTGCGCTTTGTTTCCAGCTAACTTTCATCTCACTATTATTTTTTCTCTACTTCTCGCCCCACAATTACACCGTTTGTGTTAAAACGATGTCTTTCCCGCATTGGTCACAACATTCTGCCGACTTTTCACTTTCCACTTCAGCCCGCTAAGACTTCATGTGCAGCTTTTTCCGTTCATTATGTTTAAGAGCAATCAATAGTCTGGTAAGTTTTTTTTTCTGCCGTTTAGTGAGAAGTTATTCCATCATGCAAATAGCGAATTTTTCCCCAAAAATTTCAACATAGCCATAATTCTCCAGTGTTCCTTATAATTATCTCGCACAATTATTATTATTTTTTGCGTATACCCCATTCTTGTCCGTTTGATAAGAATCGGAAGAGTCGTAAAATAATTATAACGATATCACCCCCCATTGCATCCCGCAAGAGAGTTTCAGTAGGCTATTCAGTAATGCACATGCTTGTATTGTTTCTTTCATATTTGTTTTGCATATACAATATTTACGACGTATTCATTGTCAGTAATTAAATAAAGTACACCTGACAGGAACACTGCCGCTGCTAGGTAATTATGCGTTTTATTTCGAGTGAAATAGTTTATATCTGTAACTGCGATCTAAATCATTATTTTTTTAATACGAGCGTTATCATAAATTAAAAATACAAACTGATATTAAAGAAAATGTAAATATTCAAGGCAATAAATTAAGGTTTGCAGTGCATTTTTAGCTTACATTGAAACTGTAAGAATGATTTAGTAGGATAAAATTACTTCTTTTCAAAAATCGTTGACTGTCTTGTGGATGCAGTTCGCTGAGACGACAGATTGTTTACCTAATTCATCGTGAGCTGGCTACGTTCACTTCTATACGTGTAGCATCTGCCATCGTCATTTCTACGAGCCTTTGCCGAAAGAAAAGTCAAATAAATAAAGAAATAAAATAAAATAAATTTCATTTTAAACTTTTGCACAACCTTGCTGAAGAGTAGTTTGCCATTTTAAACTCAGGACATCCTCTAGGTGGTCTGAAAGAGTATACATTGGATTTCTGATTGAGTAAAGTTCTCTGTAACACGCTACCGACTTTAATCAAAGATATTAAAGGTATAGTGGAGGAAATGGTTGACAGTTAAAGTAAATAACTTCCATCATATTTTTTAAAAATGTAAACTGTTAATGGAATTTCGTCAAATTACTTCCAAACTATAATATGATTAGTAACGTACTGAAAATGGGTATTTTAAATTATTATTATTACATTTATCTAAGATAAACTATTATTATTTATACTTTGCAGTTAAAACGTATTATTTTTCGTCGTTCACTTATTTTATTTTTTTCCTTCTAACATGTCTGTTGATTTTGTATACACATTTTTATATATGCATTACCGTAAACATATTTTTGTAAGTATACTATTGTAGTATATAATTTGAAGATTTTTATAGAATTAATAATTATTCATTTTCGGCAAATATATTCTAGCAGTTTAGTTGATTGTTCAGTAGAAACTATCATATAATTATTTCTAATTGTTATACTTTTATTTAACTTTAGCAAATATCATACGTTGCACTTATACTACCTTACAAAGTGTTAATAAAAGCGGATTTTTTTACGAAATATTTAAACAGATATTACATGTGTTTTACTTGCATATATGAACCACATTTAGACGATCAAAAACAGAATGTATGATATTAACAAAATTTTTTCGAAGACGTTGACCATTGTTAAAAAAATTTTTTCTGACAATTACCTCAATATGTAATGCTGGATACAAACAAGACTGCAGAAGAGGCATGCATTGTAATTTGCAGCATAGTCCTGTCCAAATTGAAATACGAGGTTAGCTATTAAAATGAACTTCGACTAGTTGGCTGTTGGAAGGCCTGCGTTCATTTTGAATGGTTCACAAAAAGCATCTATGTGACGTGGTACTTGGTGCATGTCGTAATGCCGCCCTTATCACTGCTTTACATTCAGCCTTCAGTCGTGGGTAAAATATTCAAGTAGGCTACCACCATAAATTATTAAATACGTATAAAATGTTTTCAACTGTACGTATCTACTTTTTAAAAGTCACAATTTTCATTTTTAATATTTTACGTAAATTGGCTGTAATGTTTTACTTTTTAATGTTTTAAGACGTTATTACTATTTTACATAATTGGAGTCAATTTAAAAATAATATTAAACTTATGAGTTTTCGGCAATCATAACGTGTATTCTTATTTAATAGCATTTATCAACATATTTTGTATTCATATTCTGACAACTATTATTGTGGGAAAATACATTCACTTTCATGATTTTGCAAATTTTTTTATTGTACAGTATTCAATATAATGAGTATTGAATTCTTTCCTCACAGAAAAAAACCTGTTTTGTGAAGAAAATTTACTTCGCGTACACAAAACATTATGACGTTAATTTTATGACTGATACAAATAGTAATATTGTGATTTCTCTTATTAAGTAAATATGACAAGTATACTTACGTACGGTATGCATACAAATTAACTGTAGTTATAACAATGATAATTGTCAAAATAAATTTACTCAGTAAATTAGTAAAAAGTGCCTTGAAAATTTAGGAAATAGTTAGGTATACGTTTATTAAAGCAAATCTATAGAATTTGATGTTTGCTGATTGGTTGACAAAAATCAGATGCCGGAATAGAATTATTAAATTATCAACGTATACATTGTAGCCTACTAAACAATAACTAAAATTTATTAAGTCGAAACTTTTATGCAGGTTGGTATTGTATAAGTATATATGGTGATTTATGGCGAAAATTTCTACAACACTTGAAAAAACTGCAGTTTCTTGGAACAAACCTAATTGGATATATTATTATACTTGTCTATAGACCAATCACAGTCATTACACCGGCAAAATTTTCATTGGCTCTGTCAAATAGGGTAGGCAGTTTCATGTCCAGATGACAGCCAATAGCATATACAAAGCTTCCGACATTCTGAACGTACGTTGAAACCTTGCAAACAGTCAACTTTCCCCGCAATCATTCACTGTCTCTGCATATTGCGTCAACCCTTCACGTTCGAATAACTGGCAACTCGAGACAAATGGGCAGGAGAAATACGTGCGTAGCTGTTGCTCGGTAGGTATTCATAATGTCTGCAGTACAGAGTTGAAATACGTGCGTAGCTCGGTAGGTATTCATAATGTCTGCAGTACACAGTTGAAATTGTTGGCCAACACGTGATGAATAAACGTATCAAAGTTAAACCGGGGCTTGGAATGAATATTGCAACCTACGCCAATGGAAACCTTTTAGCTTTCCACGTGTGTGTTTCAGTGCAATCTCATATGTAGATGAAGCGGCAAATTTGTATGTTCACATGTATGATCATATTGCATAACATAACTCGGGGAAGTGTTGCCTTTCCTAACAGATCTAAATATACCAGTTGAAATTTACCTCTGACCAAAAGATGTAAACAGATTTATCAGTATGTGTGTGTTGTTTTACTTACGTAAAACGTAGTTTTATTGCAATTTTGGTGCTTAAGCAGTTACACATTTTAAATTAAAGACGCCACGGAACAATTAAATACTTGATTATTTCCTTTGGCCAGGATAATTAATGCCTTTACTAATATACAATTTGAAGTGATATTATGTGGTGAAACATAACCCAAAACAATATTTTACTATCTAACATGCTTAGTTAGTCCACAATCACCAGCGCCGGGTAAAAGGGAGCAATTTCATGGTTCTGACAAATTTTTTATAAATTACTGAATAGGTGTTTAACTAACTCAGAGCAGTTATCTCAAGGTTGGTTTATAAACATTTGCCACAAAAAATAAACAACACTACACTGATTTAAAATGTACAGTAATAATATATATCCAAATGAGTTAGTCACACATTATTAAAGGCTCTCTGGTGAAAGTGACTTCTGACGTAATTCTGTAGCCTTTAGTTTATGGCGTACGTTCCTTAGAATTTTCTTGAACAATACCAGGATCCTTCGTTAAGGACATATCCCATGTCGGAAGTTCTAGCTGGGGTTCTCAGTTTTTTAAAATGAACTCAATCCAGGTATCTTCTTAAATACATTTTTTTTAGTATTCTTGTCCTTATTTGAAGATATTCAAAAGAAATGTCCATTTCTCACCGTCTGCCAGACTAAACACACATTTTAGACTATTTATAGCAACAAGGTATTTCACCCAGAGTTCAAACTTGGCACGTTGACATCAGCGCTTCATTTTACTATTGATTGCTAATTTTTACTCATATGACGTTAAACAAATTAACATTTATAATTCAACAATTTTTTTAAACATTTAAAATTTCAAATAACTATCAAATATCTCTAGTAAAATACAGTAACACTAGTAAAGTTGAGTATCATTACAATATTAGAATATACAAAGTTATCATCTGTCAAAGGTACAAATTATCAGAATAATTTTACATTTCACACTGCCACTCGCCATCTAAGTTGGTGCGCAGTGTAAGCGTATTAGTTCAGAGATTCAGTGGAAATTAGGTACATTATTTAAGTAAGTAAGATAGGTAGGGCTTTCCGTCTCGTCGACAGCGAGATTGTTAGAGACGGCGACACACAACTTGGTAGAATGGCAGGAGTTGGGAGATGAGTCAGCAATAGCCTCGGTTAAGGAGCCATCCCAGCAATCGTCTGGGATGATTTCGGAAAACCACGAAGAACCGAA
The DNA here is from genome assembly GCA_003012365.1 of Medauroidea extradentata. Lineage (NCBI taxonomy): Eukaryota > Metazoa > Arthropoda > Insecta > Phasmatodea > Phasmatidae > Medauroidea > Medauroidea extradentata. The sequence continues at coordinate 16,122 of PNEQ01033094.1, forward strand.
ATCAGGATGGGCGAAACCAGTGATCGAACCTGGGTCTTCCCGAATACGAGTCCAACGTGTTATCGTTGCGTCACCTCGTTCGGTAAGAAACATGTTTAAATCTGACGAGGGAGTTGATAAAGAAGTTGGCCTTAATGCCTCTTTTCTGCACCTGGGAAAATACTTGCAATTAAGTATTGAGCTTGCTTTGTGATGTGAGGTAACATTTCCGCAACCTTACGCAGGACATTTCTAATACATCCTCTTAACGTCAACTTGTTTGATGATGCAACCAGTGGCGAAGCTTGGGCGTGTTCCAAGGCAAGCGGTATGACAGCCGACTACACACATTGAACAGGCGACAGTTGTGTTGTGGAGACCTAAAGCCGCGTACACACGAGCGCGCCGCGGCTGCAATGCAACACGCGCCGAACAGTATTCGCGAGGCGCGCGCAAGTGTGTACGGAGCTTCGAACACGCGCCGAGCGCACTCCGAGCACACCACGAACAGGCGCGCCGCGAACCACCGACTGTCGGTTTTTGCTACGAACACAAAGCGATTTGGCGCGCCAGTGTGGACGTGTTTAGTCCGCATTAGCCCTGAGTAGCGCGCAGACCGCGAGCATGGAGTGGTGTGAGGAAGATATGCTGACCCTGATACAGGCCTACAAATCGTTTCCTGTGCTTTGGAACCCAAGCGACAAGGAGTACTTCAAAAAACCGAAGAAAGTGGATGCATGGAGAGATATAGGAGCGGTAATGGACCAATCAGAACCTGAATGCAAAAGGAAAATCATTAGTCTGTTATCGTCTTATAGAAGGGAGAAGGCTAAAGAGAAAAATCCAACAGGGACTGGGAAAGGTAAGTTTTTGAATTATAAATACGTATCACATATTGTTGGAATGTTATTCAGAGCCAAAGTTTAGTTATACTGCTGAATGAATACAGCACAATTAAATTGTTGCGTCAGTACATTTGTGATTGTACACTGCATTTAATGATTGATACTACATTTTAATTACAGTAAACAGAATATGTTAACATACAAAAAGTATTTAATTACGTATTAACATATTTTGCGGCAATTTAATAACACGTTTCACTGTTGACACATTGTACTACACTTATAAGACGACATTGTAGAACAATTATGAATCCTTCATAATAAAACGTA
>PNEQ01033095.1:0-17277 GCA_003012365.1 Medauroidea extradentata
ATTTAGGATATTGAAGGATAAGTTGGTAACTCCACCAGTATTACATTTGCCAGATTTTGAGAAAACTTTTCACTTATATGTAGATGCCTCCAGTAATGCTCTGGGAGCTGTGTTAAACCAGAAGGTTGATAATGTACTGGTACCGGTTGCTTTTGTGAGTAGATTGCTTACTGCCGGGGAAAGGAAATTTACTGTTTATAAAAAAGAATGTTTAGCATGTCTTTTTGGTATGGAACGTTTATCAGATTATTTAGAAATCAATCCTTTTTTTTTTTTAATGTGAGTGATTTTTCTTTTTATGACACCTACAACTATTACATAATAAAATAGTTTGAATATCCTCAAAGTCATTATTCTTAAAATCGACTTACGTTTTTACAATTATGAAAGCGTGGTTTCAACAGTGTGTTCCTTTCTTAAGCCGGATTTACACACTGGCCCAACGCCCAACCTTGGAAGCAATCGACCAACGTGTAACCGGTGCCCTGCCGATCTTGGAATGTTATTATTACGGCCAATTGCGAAATTAGCAGGGACTTACAGTTGTTGTAATTCCACTTGTGCCTGAAAGAAAACGCGAATTGTTCAGGTCTCTACCAATACATACTTAAGCCCTGTATATTCGTTAATTGTTAGCTATTCCAGTAAGCAGAAGCTAATTAATAGAGGCATAATTATTTCACGTATTGATTCTACGTCAGGTTGAACGCCAATTATGTATACTTCACTACTCCTTGTGTGATTAGACGGCATCTGATTTAACACATCTTTGACGACGGCAAGCCAGTGAATCTTGCTATTGTAATAAGTAGGGCCACGATTTTGTCGCGAAAAGATTTTCGCCTCACTTTGTTTCAGTGACTCACGTGCACATCGGCAGTTCTGTTTCAAGGTTATTGGCAGCGTGTCTATGTTCAGACACGTTTCTCATTTGACTGCACCAATCAGAATACGATTATTGTGAGTCTGTACGTCTATAATTTGCCAAGGACAGTGAGAGTAAAATCATCCAATCACAGACGATGTAGCAGAGCTGCAGGCGTGCACATGACGCATCGAAACCAAATGTTGCAAAAATCTTTTCGCCATAAAATCGTGGCTCTAGTAATAAGCTAAAGTCAAAATAGTGTGCATGGAAACAGCTACACTGTAAAGCCGCACACAATTACAGACCAGCAGAACGATATATTAAAAATACTCACTAGAAATAGGATGTGTGTGTGTGTGTTGTTTGTGTGTGGCGGCACATAATAAAAGGACGGTTAAGGGTGCTACCGACCAGCGTATGCAATGAGTATCATTTCAACGTGCTAGTCACTGAACTGGCATGGGTTGTATGGGAGTTTAAGTGAACACTATACCATTTTATTTGTAGGTGGTATGGTTTAAATTAAGTCCAGCATATGTTTTATTATCTTTATGTTGTTCAAAATTAGTTGATATGTTCCCACATACAGCAGTCAGAAATTTTTTTTTTGGTATTTTGAGAGGTTCGAATATCGTGTTTCTAATAAGCGTAATGAATTTTTAACTTTATAATAGTGATATAGTTTGAAGTGTGCTATTTTCATAGATTCTAAAAATGAAATGCACGCTAAAAAGTTCTGTCAAATAACGATTAGTCGCAACTTTCTGCAACATATTTCAAGTTCAGGCAGAGAAGCACCTTAAGGGGGGGGGGGTTAAGACCATTTTATTGTATTTTCAGTTTTTGAGCCATAACATTTATTCAAGTGTAGTATCAAAATGTTCTCTTCGACAAAGCGCATAGTATATATTCTTTGTAAACTACTTAACATAAATAATAATGGAACCATTCATTAATTTATCATGCAGAATAATTGGAACGGAATTATAGGTTAACTTCCTAGAATCTTCTTGCAATGACTCTGCATGACAAATTAATGAAACATAAAATTATTATTTATGTTAAGCAGTTTACCAAGAATATATACTAAGCTTTGCCGTAGAGAAAATTTTGACAATACAATTTTAATTAAAAGTTAAGCTAAAAAACTGAAAACCCCATAAAATTGTATAACACTCCTACCTTAAGTAAGATTATCATTAGAGGTACGTAAATTTCGCAGATACATTCCAGGTCTGGTTGAACGCCAAGTATGTATACTTCATTGTCATGTCTGTGCCTTGCTGGCGGCTGTTACGAAACGCGTTTGACTACTGCAAGCCAGTAGTAAATAAGGAAATAATGCGAAGTGCTATCGCTTGCTACCTGCTTGTACGGTTATAAGCCAATATATAATCGATTGTGACCAGTGGGTGTATAGGACTGACAGGTCTAGGCTGCTGCCAGATGAATCCGCGAAATTGACGTACCTCTAGCTAACAATATATACGTACGTGAAGGTGGTGACAAAAAACTATACGATCGAAGAAGAAAATTTTAAAATAATTGAAACTCTTCGTACGGATTTGACGATTTGTCAACAGGTAGTATTGTATCACTTCAATGTAATATTGGGTGATGTAAACATTTAGAATCTATAAATTATAAGAATATAAGATTCGTGAGCTTAAAACGTACTAGTTGAAAAACGTTTCACAGAAATGTATTTTTATGTTTTATCTGTTTTTGTTTTGTTTATTTTAATAACTTCCTTCGGATAGAATACTTATGCGAGCAGCTTCACGTTTAAAAATCTGTATTTTGTTTTGCTGTGTGGTACTCCTTTCCACTTAACAACGTTGAGTCGATAAGTTATAAATGTTACGGGTTTTTGATGTGAAGATGCTTAGTAAACACTCTTGATTTAAATGCCACAACTTCCAATAGCTTAAAAAATGTGCTTAGGATCCTACCAAAAATTCCTCCAATCAATATCCTTAAAAATACTGACATTTTGTGATACTTTTTGGAGTGTTATGTTTTGCACACCATTAATGAAATACGGCAAGTACAAATTCTATAGCATATAAATATTTTTGGAAATGAGAGGAAAACCTAGCACTTAGGGGAAAAAAATTACTGTTAGTGAATATGTATACAACGGGTACTTGTAGGCGCTTGAAGTGCGTTGCAGTGTGTCCGAAACATATTTTAAACTATTCCACAAGCGCCCATTGTGTCAATGCACGAAAGGAAACACATTTCCGACGAGATCGGAATGCCATTGTTAAGTTACCAAGCTCTTTAAATACATTGTTTCTAAGTCCTTCAACATAGCTTAAAACGACCTTTTAAGACTGTCGTACTTGAAAATGTGCTCACCGAATGCATGTGAAACTAAGATTGAGACGTGCACTGAACTTTGCTATAGACTATCCACAAATTAAATTATATGGTCACTGCTTAGAGCCCCATAGTAAAAATAGAACGGCGGTCACCTTGCCCGCTAATTCAGAGCTTGGCTTGTAGGGGCGATGCGGCATTTGATGTATGATTTAAGGTCGTCCTTATAGATCCGTCGCTTCTAAGCTTCTAATGAGCGGGTAGGCGGGGCCCTTACAGAAACCTACAATATCTGCTGCGGACATATTTTTTTTTTTAGTATTTAAAAATTATGAGAAAGTAACAAATTTGAATGATTTTCATAATTTTTTTTTTTAAATTTGAAAACATTTCCGCAAGTGATAAACGTAGTTTTACCAAGTACCATATAACATATTTTGTCTCTGTCAATTATCTCATTTTTAAAGGCGAATAGAAATATGATTTGTAATGGTTAAACAGTAAAGCTTCGACTTTGACTCATGTTCGTAAAAATTTATCGATAAATTTGTTACTTCGCGACTTAAGTTGGAACATACGACGCTATATTAGATTAATAATAACTTTTGTTGCCAATTAGTTTTTGTACATTTGACAATGGCAGGACGCATAAGAAAGACCCTTTCAGAGATCAAATGTTGTTTAAATTTTCTTTCAGATCTACGAAATTAAAAATTTTAAGGACATGTAACGCCACGCTAACGACATAACAATTGACAATTGGTATTTAAATTTATTTAATATTCGTTTCGAACATGTTTGAAATTTTCTTGAGTCAAAATATTTAAGAATAAGGGAGAATGTTTTTCTGACAATATATTAAATTCAGTGACATACTACTTTGGTTTTGTATGTGAACCATATCATATTACAATTAAAAACTCGCATTATTTCTTAAAAAAAAAATATACAATAGAATAGCTAAAACAAACTTTTTGTTTAATTAAATATTTTCGTGTCGTATACTGTGATTAGTGAATAAGTTATAATAACTTTATTTTTTGTACGTCACTGGTTTACAAATTGCTTGATACATTTTCAAGTGATCCATTGAATGTTTATTGAATCTAATTGATTTAATCGTTTTGAAGTGATAATCTAGTCAGTAAATTGAATTCATTAAATGTTTGGTCGTATGAAAGGGCCTTGATACGTGATGGACAACGTAAATATAACAATATTAAAATTGTTTAATTAATTTAGCTTGAAAGACACATTAATATGAATTTAAACAAACTTTTTCCAAGCTATATCAATGAAAGGCTTCCATTAGTGTTGTACTTAAACTTTCCGTTTAGTCATTCTTGTCGTCCTATAATGATCAAATGTATGAAAATAAATAGTGAACAAATGTTAAAACAAAATTTAAATAAACCCAAGATTGTGGTGGATGTTGACGCTTTAAATAACATTAGAATCTGTTTATATAGGACGTGGAGATTATTGGAAAACCACTCAGTCAATGGAGTTGAAACTTTGCGGAAGTATTGCCAATTCTTGTAATTCAGTAGTGACGTATTTCGACCATCGTCTCAAACTTTCAGAGGCAGCCAAAACAGGCTTCCCGGAGACAGTAATACACTTTCCAGAAGTGGAAGAGCTTATTTATAAACGCAACAACAGCGATAAGGGGCTCATACGCGTGTTTGTACAGAGACCTTGACACGTATCGTCTTTGACCCCTCCGGACGGCAAACAATCTACCCGCAAACAAAGAGCTCGGGTCTGGAGAGCCAACACCGCCGATAGACGAGATAGTCAAAAAGATTTTTCCCGTCTGTTGCCGGACTCCTGTGGGCTCACGTGAGGTCACTGGACGATGACCGGGGGGCTGCTCCCCCCTTCCCCCCGCCTAAAGTTCTCCTGGGGAGCGAAGTTCCTCTTCCACAAGACCTGCTGCTGCCAACGGCCACGTCTGATAGGATGCGGCGGCAGCTTGTGTGTCCACGTGTGCCCTTGCCGGCTCACGTAAATTAACCCGGCTAAAGGCGATTACACAATTGGATGGAATCAATGACGGATCTAGGCTTTCCTTCGCCCGAGCCAAGAATTGTGATTCCCCCCCCCTCCTCCTTTTCCTGCCCGTTATCCATCAATCCGATTAACCCAATAGTAATAAACGTATCTTGTATATGTTCTGCGCTTGCGTAAAAAAAGTATAACATTTTAGTAGAAATACATAAAACCTGTCATTACTATTAATTATATAATATTTATTGTAATGCAGTCGCATATGAAATATAGAAGCATCTTCAGAATAGAAACACCGCGGGTTCATTGACCTGTAGGCTAGCTTTCAAGTATATTTGTGAAATCGTGCAGACAGCAGCTGTTAATGTAGCTGTTCTCTGACACACTGAAATGAGCCTGTATTCAGGTACAGTTTTATTATTGGCTGAGCTACTTCCTCGAAGTGTCGAGTAAGTCAATGGCCAATTATGAACGCGATACAGGCCTATAGTTGCTGGAACTCTAGCTGCGCCTAAAAAAAAAACTCGAATTGTCAGGTCTCTACAGATGGGTAACGGTTGTATGTAAAGAAAGTTTTAATAATTTAGATGAATTAATTTTTATGGTGCATAGACAAATTAAATTTCATGTCTGCCCCTCCTGCCCCCTAGATCCTACCTTGGATGGAGTTATGCAGAACGGAACCAATCCACAAAGTAATTTATTTTAAGATAATCATACCTAGTAGAAGAAGAAGGTATGAAGTATATCCTGGAAAAAGAGCAAGTAGGTATTAAATCATAATATTCGAATAAAAAGAAGAGGCCAGAGAAACCAAGTATCTACAAGGTTTATATTGACACAGTAGACTTTGACCTTGAATATCTCAGCTCCAGTAATTCCTGGGTTGGTTCCCTTCTGCGTAACTCCATCCAATTGAAAACTTAGCATCTGGCTTCAAGATGGCCTGTCGTCCAGGCCACCACGCGGTGTGCAGAGTTTCGGACGTTATCATATCATTCGAAAACTGCTCATCTCACGTGAGTAGGGATAAGAAAATTTCGCTTTTTCGTTTGGGCACAAGCTAGGATTCAAACAACTGTAAGTTATTGTCACTTTCGCAATTGGCCGTTGGCTTATTTGGCATATCCTGATAGTCGCTGAGCCAGTAATAAAGAAGCAACTAAGTGCAGACCCAGTTATGTTGTATAACTGTATCAACGAACAGCCAATGAACAGCTGATGTCTGTTTGAATACATAGATATTCATAGAGGCAACCATCAGGTCATTGAACCCACGAATTTTTCCGGTCACTATACATAAGAGATATCTGATTCAGTGGCGGCTCGTGGGTTGTTGCCAGATGGGGCTGCAGATAGTCGGAACTGTACACTCTTGATGAACGCGCCGTAGACCAACGACAATGAAATATTTGCCGGCTACTAGATCTATTGTAACCACTCAGTAGTAAGAGGCACCTGCTCATCAGCGTGTCAGTGGCTGTAGAGTCAACCATCGCACAACCCTGTACAGCTCTTGGCAACTGCAGCCCTACCTGGCAACAACCCTCGAGCCGCCACTGATCTGCTTGGGAATAGGATTCAAAGAACGTTACGTGTGTAATCCCATTTCAGGTTCATTACTACTCATCAAGGGTTCTACCGCATTTTTCATCACCATGTTTTTATGTTTATACTTGTGCCAGTTATTTTCTTTTCGTTGTTTTAGACCCAAAATGTGACTAAATTTTTCTCTTATAAATTTTTTTATCTCGCATAGTTATTGCGTAATGGCTCGTTAAAGTCAAAATTTGCCTGTTTCCGTTTTAAGGATGACACTAAGACTAACTCACTTACCAAACTGAAAAAAATTCACAGTGAATAACAATGTTGTAGGTTACAAGTTCAGCTATGTTAAACAATATTTTTTTTTGTATTTAAAACAAATATTGAATTTTTAAAATTTTCTTTTTAAATTTCAAAATTTTTATTTAAATACAAAAAAAAAATCTTTGTTTTTATGTACGTGACATTAGACCTATAGCCTGTGACGTCTTTATCTACTGTGAATTTTTTTCAATTTGGTATGTCAGTTGGTTTTAGTGTAGTCCTTAAATCGGTAACATGCAAATTTTGACTTTAAAAAGCCATTACGCGAAAACTATAAGAGATAAAAAAATTTCGTAAGCGCCAAATTTAGTCAATTTTTTTCAGTTTGGTATGTCAATAGGTTTTAGTGGCGTACATAGAACTGTAAAGTGCAAATTTTAACGTTTTCAGCATATCACACAAAAACTATGAGAGATACAAACGTTACCTGAGAGGAAGATATAGGGGCTTATTCATAGTCGTTTTTGACCCGGACTAGTGCGGGATTATCGCCGGACTAATTTTTTGTCTTATTCATAGACGCTGACTATATCTAGTCCGACGTTACTTGGCGTTTATGAATAAGGTAACACTTGGTCCGGACTATAGGACCAACCCTGGGCTAACTGGCACAAGATGATCTCAGGATCATCTCGGAACTATCTCACGACTATGAATAAGGCCCATAGTAATTAAAAAAGACGTTGAAAACTGAGGTGAATCGCGCCCTTAAACAATCACATAACCATCCTCCAATAACACATCGCATGTGGGAATCATGCCGGACGATGCCGCTGGTCGGCGGGTTTTCTCTGGGATCTCCCGTTTCCCCCGCCCATTCATTCCGGCACTGCTCCGTACTCCCGTTATGTCATCCCTCACCAGAGCTAACGACCTCGCTGTTAAGCGCTGACCAAAATCTCTCACTCACTCCAATCATTTCCCCCGCCCTATCATCACGGCTCCATACTCACATCATGTCATCCCTCACCAGAGCTAAAGAGCTCGCTGTTAAGGGGCCCGCCTCGTGGCACATGTGTTTGTGTGAGTGAGGTATGGTGCTAAGGGCGACGTCGTATGGGCTATACAACGGTGCGTCGCTTCTACGCTTAAGGCGTGCAGTCTTCGCAAAAAAAAAATTCCTATGGGACTTTAAGTGGTGTCCCTATTGTTTTATTTACGAAATCACTTTACTTAAGTCCAATGCACTACCCTTAAGTGGTTTCACATGTATTCGTCTAGTATATTTTCCGCTATAGCAGCCTGAAAACCACTTTTTAACCCATTTTAGCGTGCCCTAAAAGAGGATTTCTAATACGTGTGTTGTCTTGAAAATACTTAAGGGCAGTCGTCTGAAGTGTGTGTTCTTTTCGTAGACAAACGGCGTGAACACACGTGTATTAGTTTCCGTGTAAAACTTTTTCTTCAAACACGCTGCAGTGTGATTTTATGGCAACGAGGCGGGCCCCTTAAGCGCTGACCAAAATCTCTCACTCACTCCAATGATACAAGGCGCAGGCTGTTACACTACTTTGCAAAACACGGTAGCACGAAAGATTCTTGGGATTTTCCACTATCTCTGTTAAGCATTCATTCCCATTCTAAGAAATTATCTCAGCAGGACGTTTCCGTTTTGAACGGTATTCGGGAGGCGTATCAAATGTTTGTTTAGTACGCAACGGCACTGTGTCCCAATTCGAGCTGGCTGACCGTTGCTATTACTCAAACAATTCGCGTGCTCTTGGCCGGTCGGTGACCCTACACGCCCTCCCCCCTCTTAACCCGTCCCGCGACGCACTGTCTTCTTGTGTGTTGCAACGTGCAGCTAGACATTTTCGCGATTCGCCGAACAAGAACTCTATTTTCGCTTCTAGAAACTTCTGAAAGTTTAGTGGTCTGACCACTGGCTTTCCAGCATGGCCTCCGGTCTCGACCTCCTACAGGATATTTTTATTTTAATGTTAATTATTGGGCTTTACGTCTCGTCTACAGCGATGCAGTTCGAGATATTTACACACTGCTATGGCTTAGTGAAATGTTGTGGGGATACGTCATTGCAGTGCCACGTCTTCTCAGAAAACCAAGCAAATAACCAAGAAAAACAAAAACAAACAAAAAAAAAAACAAGCCAAATTGACTTAAGTCAACATATACGTAAATAACAAAACTGAAAATTCCCAATGTATGACAGACCGTAAAACGAAAATTTAAAGTTAAAAAAAATGAGAATTAAAGAAAATTTAGTAAACTCAGTTCAATTGAATTTTCTCAGTTCTCTCTCTTCTTATTCTTCCTTTTTTTCGCTTTTTGATTTTCCAACTTTCCTGTTTCATGCATGTTTTAACTACAGTAATTTCGGCGTTTTTTTCCCTTTATTGGTTTTCTTATTTCACTTTTGACTTCTTAAAACTACATATAGTACTGTAATGATGTATGTCACAATACTTTCCTTTTTCATTTACCCAATTACAAGAATCTTTAAATGACATTAGACAAAACTTTACACAAGGACTGGAACTGGTAGAGGAATCGGCCGTGGCCTGTGCTAAGGAACAATCCCAGCAGCCACTTGGGGTGCAATTTCGGGGAAAGCACGTAAAACCGAAATCTGGATGCCCGGAGCTTGGGATTGAACCGGAGTCCTCCTGAATGCGAGTCCGACGTGTTACCGTGGAAACACCTCGCTCAGTCGATCCCCGGTGTGGACACAACCTAGTTTCGCTAGTGGGAAACGTGGCGGACGTTGCAGCGTGCCAGCAGTGTATCTCGTGGCTCTGCGGCTTCCTTACCGTGGATATGCTCTCACCTAATGTCACTCTCATCAGCTCTCAAGATCTTGAAGTAGTTCGTTCTTTAGATAGCTCGGGGCAATTCTCAAATAAGTATTTGTACGTGTCCTATTTCTTCTGAGATTGATAGAACTTCATGAGCAAAATTTAAAAAAAGTAATGTTCAAAATATGTATTCCTGCAGGGTATATCTTAGGTTTTTCGGGCAAATATCAGTGAAATACAAGTACACTCATTGGACTGAATTAAAAAAATTTACAAATTCTAATAATTTTTGTGTCTATTTCCTCAAACGTAATTGGAAAATTATGCAGGTACAGACGTAGTTAGACACATTGTTGGCTGTCACCTCTTGAAATTTGTATATCCGGAATAAAACGAAGACATCATAGCCCCGGCTGCTTCCGGGCAGTAAATAAATAAATAAACACACACATATGCATATATACATATATAGGAAAGAGAGAGACAGTCTGACATATATAGAAAGGAAAATACGGGGTGTCCTTGAATAACGTTAGTGCTCTTTGTCACATTGTAGGGAACCAGAAGACGAGTTAAATTATACAGTATACACTTAGGATCGCAGAGGCTGAGAAGTACACATAAACTGAACCAAAATTGTGGGCTTTGAGGGTCGCAATCTGCGTTGAAATAGAAACAACTGCGAATAAGGGTGACTGAGGTGATTATGGAGTTTGCCCGGAATGAAAGAACACGGGTAACTGCTGTTCTCCGTCATATCCCGTCTACTTACGATATCACCACATACGAGTTCCACATGTGAGATCCTGGGAGTGATCCCGACCAGTCATCGAATCGGCATCGCATTGGATGGATTCGATCGATACGCCACCGCTGCCCCCTGAAGCTGTATTCCACAACGCGTTACCTGTGAGATACTGTTCGCTAAGAGCTGTTAACATGAACTTTCGTAAACAGTTAAATAATGTAATACTTTAACACACTAATTCCTTACAATTTCTGTGTCTTGCCTAAATTCGTAGCTAAGCAAGACACATTTAAACGGAAAAGTCTCGTTATCCTGTCGAGGGGCACGAGACCCCTCGCTGACGTGTCGAGTCGTGCCACGTTGCGAACGTCAGTTACTGATTTAAATATATCCATGCACACTTAATGTAAAATAAATCAATATGATATTTAGTAAGTGAAAATACAGTAATTATAGCATCTACCTTGTATTTCTTTGACACACGTGACTAGGTCTGCAAGTCCGTGACTTTTCACTACCGTTGGCAGATTGTGATCACCTCAAATACATAACCTCGAAAGTTGAAATCAAAGTAAATAACTGGAGGCGAATACCTGATGCAAGAAAGGTATTTTAAATTAAAATCATGAATTTCCATAGCATTTTAAATGAATCGTAACGCATATATACATATTTTAATTTAATATTATTTTTTAACATAATGAAATATTTTCTGATATTAGTTAATATTTACAATGTCTGTTGTTCTTCCTCTAGTAGATCTTAGAGTGGTGTGGTGACGTAGTTGGTTAAATGGCTGCCTGATCTCGTACAGAGAAGTAGTTTCCTTGAGGCAGGTTCAATCCCATTCACTTCCCAAGGTTATTTATTTATTTTCAGTTTGTTAGGCCTACATGTATTCGTACACCAAAATAACAATTATCTACTGAAAATAATTTTCATTAACGTATTGTGAGGAAACATATATTTTAATGAAAACTGTCTATGCATGGAGATGCTAAAAATATTATTTATTATTAAAAAAATACTAACAGCTTTACTTTGTATTTGTTTGTTTTAAATGCATACTTCAGTGTGTTGTTAATGTTAAATGAACACAATTGCTAAAATTAGATGTCGCACCGAAGTATAACAATTACGTACTGGTTCTAAATATTTAGTACACAGAACAAAAAAAAAAATCATTTTGCAACATTATTACGTATTATAGCAATTAGTGAGTAAACCTACCTACTTTGTGATACTATTACTTCATACTACAGAGCCACAAATACGTTAAACTTATTTTAATTATGACTGTATATGTGATACATTGCTCACATATTGCTGAAACTACATACGCCCGCTATTATGTGTAGGCCTACAATTTTGTGAAGCCCGCACCACGGTATTATTTTATTATTATTATTATTTGTATTTCAATCACACCGTATTTTAATTTAAATTGTTCCATAAACATTGGGTAGAATACAGTATAAATGGGGACCTGAATTTCAAACCATGTTAACTCCAAAAATTAAGAATTTGCAACAAAAGATAATTTATTTACTGTGCGCATATATATATATATATATATATATATATATATATATATATATATATATATATATATATATATATATATATATGAAATATGATACTAATTGGAGTAAAACTATAGTATTTTAATCAGTAACATATTTAAGATAGATATAAATGCACACGAAAAAGACCCTACTTTTTATTGCTATTTCATTCATTTTGGAGTTAGCATGGTTTAGAATTCAGGTCTCCAAATGTAATTCTAAACGTGAATAGTAACGGATAAAGAGAAAATGTTGAAACGTTTTTAATTCGTTAATTACCTATAAGCGCGTGAGGAATTAACACAGTTTCTCTATTTCTTTACAAACCACTCCTTTATCTGATACAGGCCTATCGGTGTTCCGTCTTTCTTTTGTTCTCGTTTCGCTGGCGCATTTGACCAGTTAGCAGTGTTAATCGTGGTTAGCTGAAGCGATCGGTAATATAAATATGTAACGACAGATGTCGGGTCACCATTTTCCACTGCTGTTACAGAATCACGTTCTCGATACGCTGTTATCGGTACATACAACGAATTTCGTTAACATATATCGACCGTAACTTTAGTTTCTCGAGTAACGAGTTACAGAATACAGCTACTGGACTGTTAGTTCAACCCACTTGACATATTGGTTGACGTCGCTACTGTGATTTGTTGTTTTTTAACGCAGATTGCAACCGTTGAAGAATACAATTTGTGTGCCAATTTACGGATACTTCCAAGTGTCCTACATCGTTTTACTAGTCTTCGCGTTATCTTGACACGTGACGATCTTTAAGGCTCGGTTTCAGTCGCCATATTGAATTTTATTATTTTTCACTTTTTTGGACTTCTGAGAAGAAAATTGTTAAATATGCGATTATACCTCAAATTATATTTACATTTCGCTACAGTACAGACCTTGCGATTTAGCCCTTTAACTTATAATAACGCCGCAATTTGTCGGGCAGATTATGAATACAAAAAAAATTTTGCCATACAAATTGCGACGTAATTATAAGTTAACAGCCAAATTGCAAGGTCTGTACTGTAGCGAAATGTAAATAGAATTTGAGTTATAATCGCATATTTAACATTTTTCTTTTCAGAATCCCAAAAAAGCGAAAAATAATACAATTCAATATGGCGACCGAAACCGAGTCTTAACATTTTATTCTGGGACATACTTCATTACTGTTACCTGGTTTGCAATGTAGTTAATATGTATTTGTAGTTTTTTTGCATGTGTTGTCATTTGATTGGCAAAATGGAAATTCTGGTACGCTGTATTTAAACGGTTGTTAATCGTCTGCAAATAAGCGCTGTCCTATCGCTAGAGACAGAAAAAATTCTCGGGTTCACTGACTCGTAGGCTAGCTTCCAAGAATTATCTGCACACTCAAGTACACGTGCTCGTTGATACAGTGATAACACACGATTAGGCCTGCAGTTAGTTGCTTCTTTATTGTTAGATCAGCGACCTCCGGGAGGTCTGAAAACAAGTCGACAACTCGCGAAAGTGACAAAAAATATTAAGTTTTTCGAAATCTAGTTTCTGCCTAAAATTTTTCTGATCCCTGCCATCACACATGGTACAAAATGCTAACGTGTCGTAAGAATTTTTATTTTGATACAAGAGATTTTCTGCTATTTTCCACTCTCTCAGCGGAAATTGTACTCGACACGGGCGAGAAATAGACATTTTAAATGTGTAGTGAATTACAGGATAAACACTTTTTTTAAAATTCCCTGGCGACACTGTTCTGACGAGAGGTAGAAAGTTCAGGCATTGACAATAATCAGAATCTATGTTATACAAATTTATTAAGATTACCCTATTTCCCACCGTTTTCGGTCAAGAAAGGGGTTGGCTGTTTTTGAGTGTGACTCAGACAACAATTATTCTCTTACAGACTAAAAAAGGGATTTAGTTAGGTATTTAGAACTAATGTATGTGCATTAATCAGTGTTGTAGAAAACAGATGGAATTTTGATCAAAGCCTGAAAGCAAACGTGTTAGTTTGGCGGAGGGGAAAGGTTTTTGCCTTTGGGATACTCCCCTGCTGATGTCCTTTATGTAACAACTTAATTCGGTCGTCATAACGGTCAAAACCACGCGACATTCACGTGCAGATCAAGTCTAAAAATAAACCTATTGAAAATGTTCGTAACTCTGCTAGATTACGAAGACAAGGAGAGGAACTGAGTCGGTCATATCTAGGGACCGGGAAAATTCGCGGGTACTGCCCTGCAGGCTATAGCTTCCAAGTATATTTGTGAAATCGTGCAGACAGCAGCTGTTTATTAGCTGCTCGCTGACACAGTCAAATGGGTCTATATTCAGCTATGCAGTTTTATTATTGGCTAAGCTACTTCTAGGAAGTGCCGAGTAAGTCAACGGCCAATTATGAACGTGATGCAGACGTACAATTTCTGGAACTCTATCTTGCGCCTAAAAAACGCGAAATTATCAGGTCTCTAGCTATATCTTATGTTAAGGAACCAACCCGGTATTCACATCGAGAGATTTCAGGAAACCATGGAAAACCGGAATCAGGATGGTCGGATGTGGATGCACCCTAACGCGAGTACAACGTGTTATCACTATGCTAACTCGCTCAATAATACGGACCCCATTGCTACTGAATTAGTTTAAAAACACTACAACTATTTCGTGGTATATTGTGCCCTATCAAGTGTGTCATTTCAATTTTAAATAAAAATTTTATACTCACTTCATATTCGTTATTGTAGTGACAAAAATTTATTTTAAAAATAAATTGTAGAAAAATATTTGCTATCGACCAAAATTATATAGTTTAGTAATTTAAAATTAAGTTAAGTATGTAGCTACCGTATATAGTATACTGTCACAAAACTATACTAATGTAAATTAATAGTTATATAATTTTTTTAATCTGAGTAGTACGAAATTTTATACTAGAAACATGCTTCGTACAATTTCAGTGAATCAAAAATAAGACACTAATATTTAGGCTGAACTCAGTTGTTTTCATGTATGAATTCTCCACAAATGAAATATTCAGTAAAGTAAAATAAAAATAAATTAAAAATTTCTAGAAAATGAAATATTAGTACAATTTAGGTATAGTTTGAAACTGAGAGAGCTACATTGGCACAACCTTATCCTTAGTTACAGTATCAAAATTAAAAAGAGAATTTTAAATCCAACAATTTTCAGGTTTTTAGAATTAGTCTATGCCTAACAAGCTTAGCTGCTGAAAATATGAACCTGTAGACCTCTCGGCCGCTACTATCGACCATTCTCTGGTACTATCCGAATATTTACGAATCGACCGTAAACAGTCGACATTCCACGTCCCATTAAATGTGATTTTTATTTTGCGCCACAACACATACTCGACTATGTATGCAGATGCATTGCTTAGTGCTTTTGTAAGCTGTCAGGGTGGTAGTACTTACATTAGCAGTTGTAAACAGTTTACGTTTAGAGAGCTTTGCGCTAGCAAAGTGTTGCTATTTTTAAACTTTCATTAATTATGTATTGAAAACATCTTAAATTTACAATTCGTAAGCTAGTTTTACTGACGTGATGGCATGATTTGTGTCTTTCGTGTATTTAATTTGCGATACGTATTTTTCTGTAAATAATTGTTCTTATAGTCACTGATTATTTATCTTTTCAAAGCGATATCAATTAATTAACATAAGAGAAACAATTATTTGTTTTAAAAATGCCGCATCATAAATTAAAGCATTCAGTGAGGAGTAAACACATCAGACTCGTGGACTGAAATTCTAAACAGGATAATATCAAACTAAATTATTTATCCCGGGAGGTAAAGTTTTAAGCTACATCTGAACTATAAACTTAATACTGGTGTAATCTAGGGCATGCGATGACCTTGCACCTCTGCATTTCCACATGCACACAGAACGAGTTTTGGTAAAAGCCAACCATATATATGTTTGTATACGACCAAACAAGAGTTAAATAGCTAAATCAACCAAATATTTAGTTATCTCAACAATAGTATTTAGTCCATTAATAATTTGTTAGAGTAGCAAAACTAATATTCGATACGCTTTATATAACTTTCAGGCAACTAAAATTTTTCCTTGTTAAATACACGCTTGTTTTGCCATAAACGTATGTATAGCCTATGTGATTGGCTGTACTAAACTTTTTTTTCTGTGTGCCTTCTCCATGCTCTCTAACTTAAGGCCGTTCCAAACCATGAGCTTGAAATGTTTTGCAGCGGGTTGCCAGTATTCATTTTTCGACGAAGGTACTTACCGTGCGTAAAATGGTTTGTTTACGAAAAGAACACACACTTTAATGTATGACGCTGTAAGCTTAAAAATTTGGTACGCTTATTTTAAATATGATAATTGGGCCTCCAAAAATGGGTAAAAACGGCTATTTCAGACTGCCATATTTGGGAATATACCAACCAGAATCGAAAAACGCACAAATAGAAGCACTCGTTGGACTTTCAAACTATACTTCCTACAAATTAAATAATATGGTCACCGCTAAGTCCCGTAGGGAAATAAATACTATAGTTCATTCGCCGAGATGTGAGAGTTGTAGTTTGTAAACAACAGCGCGCGATACTAGTATAGGTGATTCGGAATAAAGTGAACACTCAAAAAAGCCCTGATTAATTTCTATTTCCTGCCAGTTTATATCTTTCCGCCGATGTAAACACAAATAATGCCTCGTGCTTTTATTTACATAGGGTCGTGCAATGTTTACAACTACATTAAACTGCTCCGATAAATTTTAGCTACAATATCTACTCATTAAATGCACGGGGGCTGAATGTAAGAAATAAAAAAAGTAATCTTAGTTATAAATATCTGCGAGTTAATGTCTGGTTTCTGTCCATCGACTAATCTAAACAACACGCACTATTGCCGTTACGCATCTCGTGAATGAGGGCATATTTTATTTGAATTTGTAACGCAAAACCGCCACTTCAACAGACATGACACACGCTATTCAATAATTCAAGTTTCGTTCAGTTCTACTGCCACGAACAACGACGACGCACTTCAGAAACAATAATTAACGTATTTTCTTAACATGTGAAATAAAAAGTATGTTGTTTTTAGGCTTGCAAACGTAAAACATAATATACAGATTACCGATTGTTTCACATCATTTCGGCAATGATAC